>JAULUF010000110.1:10000-65000 GCA_031834385.1 Semotilus atromaculatus | reverse complement strand
CTATAATGCTTGATTCCTTGAATTGTATTTTCACTAGTTACATGTCACCACATGCTGTCATTCAAATTCAGTTGTTGATATCAAGGAATGATTTATAAGTTCACATATCAGTTCACATATTTTATATAAATAATTGCATTGTTATTATAGTGCAAAGGTCTTTTCTTGACATCAACGATTGAATTGCTGATGGTAAAACATTTTCATTTTTGATAATTTGATTGACACTGTTAACATCACCATTTTAGATATCTATAATCAGGAGGGTAATTTCAGATATCAGAAATACCTTTACAGATATCAAGAATGAACATTTCATGAATTATTGATACCAACAACTGAATTTGAATGGCAGTCTATTGTGACATTTAGGGAAAATACAATTACAGAAATCAAGAATTATAGTTTTAACTAGTCTTGTTATCAGGAATTCGTATTTCTGCGAGTGATGATGTCAGTGTTGATCTCAATAACTAGCATTGTTACTAGTGGAAATATAATACCTGATATTAATTAGCATTTTAACTGAACACTGAACAGTCGATGAGAGTTCATATCCTGAGGAACGGCCGAGGAACTCTTCACGTGTGCCGGCGATTCTTTGGGTTCGATCAGGATGTGTGTGTGTGTGTGTTGTGATGTTGCCATAGTATTTCCACAAAACACCAACATCTGCTGCAGTTCACACAGAGAGACACTGTTTCTGCTGATGACGTCAGATATTCATAAAGATATTCATAAAGCTCTCTGTCCTCCGAGATGCTGAAGAACCTTGAGTTCACACACATGCACGCACACACTCACTCACACACACGCACGCACGCACGCACGCACGCACACTCACACACTCACACACACACGCACGCACGCACGCACACTCACACACTCACACACACACACTTTTCTGGGAAAATCAATCACAATTAAGTGAGTTGTTGCTTAAAACAAGCTACATTATCTACCAATGGGGTGAGAAAAATAATCTTGTTTCTGTTCGAATTAACATTATTTTTTCGTTTTCGTGTGTACAGCCAATCCGTATTTTGTGAAGCGATGATGTCATCACCCCACGTGTCGACTAGTCAGACACCGCTTAGTCACGTAACAGCAACAACAGCAGACTACATGCTTGTATAATATAATATAATATAATATAATATAGGCCTAATATAATATAATACAGAATAATATAATGCTGCAGAAGCTGCTCAGCCTCTTGTATTCCTTTATTTATTATTTACTTGAATGTATTTACTTATTTAGTTAGTTATATTTTCTTTCCTATGCTATGGTGCTGGTCTGTTGTCTGATTAAGACATTAAGTATTTTGTAGGGATGGGCATTTCAAGCAAAACATAATATTCAACGATCGCTGGGAATTATTTGGTTATTACTCAGAAAACGCAGCCCTGCCCCACACGCTCACCAGAACACGCTCAAACTCCATCGACAGTACACTTCAGGCTACTGTAGCCATCAAAGAACATGTATTTAGTTTCTTATTTATGTTTAAATAATATGTTTTTTTTTTATTTCATCTATGTTGATTATGAAAAGTGAATAGCATGAGTAATCATAAGATGCGCAATATATCGGGAGATATAATTTTGACCACATTGTTTTGTTTTGTATAAAACCTTTCTTTGAAGTGAATTTCGTTTTGTTTAAATTGTATCTTAATTTTCATGGGTGTGCTTTATAGTTTCCACTCGTGACGTTCCGTCTCGCCTTTGGGCTGATTCCATACTTGCTTCACGACGCACAACGCAGGAGGCGTTCCCACAGCGTTTTCACGCAGCGTCTCATTCCTTCAGGGAACATACGTAACCCGGGACGTTCTCCCTCAGTGTTTCTGTCTGGTTTTCCAGCACTAATATCTAAACATTCTTACATCGAGACACATTTACTGGAGAAGCAACATGACTGAAGACATTAAATCACATAAAATATCTGCCAGTGGGGTCAGGAAAATACACTTGGTTTCACTTTAAATTAAAATTATTTTTCTGTTCTTTTTTTAAGCACAAACTTATTTAAATTTGATTAAATTCGATTAAAATCAAAACTTCACTAATTTTGCTTCTCCAGTAAATAGAAAACAAGACAACAAATACTAAGCAATAAAAACATTTTGCAGTGTAATTTACATGAAACAGTTAATATGATCTAATAGCAAGTAATGTGTGTGTGTGCGTGTGTGCGTGTGTGCGTGTGTGTGTGTGCGTGTGTGCGTGCGTGTGTGTGTGCACTGCAAAAAATGCTTTTCTTATTTCATATTTGTGTTTGTGTCTTGTTTCCAATCCAAATATCTACAAATTCTTAAAACAAGATGCATTTACTAAAGTAGTAAAATTCCATTAGATATAATGTCTTGTTTTCTGGGGAAATAAATCACAATTAAGTGAGTTTCTGCTTAAAACAAGCAAAATTATCTATCAAAAATAATATTGTTTCAACAACACTCTTTCACACTCACACACACACTCCCTCTTACACACACACACACACACACACACACTCTCTTACACACTCACACACACACACACACACACACACTCACACACTCACACACACACACACACACACACTCTCACACACACACTCTTCTGTCAGATGAGATCTCGAAGGCCGAGAGCATGTCTGTCTGCAAGCCTTTCTGATTATGAGTTTATTCTCTCAGCAGAACGGATATCATACGGCAGACGTGACGTAAGGGTTCAGTGGGTCACGGTACAGTGATTTACTTCAAGTAATGATAAAAAGTCTTCATATCCCTCATACTGCGCTAAACACGCCTGAGATTCATCTACACTGAAGAAGGAGAAACTGCCCAAACACACACATGTGACATTTCTGCTGAATTATGTTACGATTCCTTCCAGTGATTGTGTTCAGTCCAATCAGAGATGAGCAAATCTACAGACGGTTTATCATGTTTATATAAACATTCTTCAATCAAGAGACATTTACTGGAGAAGAAAAATGACTGGAGATATGAAGGACTTATTTTATGAAAAATCCTCAAAATAAAATGAGTTTGAGTTTAAAACCAGAACAAATATCTGTCAATGCAGTCAGAATTTTTTTTTTCCCTTTTGAATTATGATTATTTCCTGCATTGGCAGATATGTGTTCTTGTTTTAGACTCAAACTCTCTCCATTTCCCTGAGAAAAGCCCTGCGTTTGAAGTCAAGCATCAACATGTATTAGTTCACACATGATGCGCTCGTGTTGTGCGAGGAACCGTGCAGAAATAGGCCTTTATTAATGGATAATCTCATTTGAGTGAAAGGGAATAAACGCTGTTGGTGTTTTACTGTCACTAGTGTTCATTTCAGATGAAAAACTGCAGGGATTTTTTATAAAGGCACATTTCTCCAACGAGATCGTGTTGGACAGACGAGGAGCCGCTGCTCGAGCCGTAACTCTCCCAGTTAATCAGATCTGGCTCTTAAACGCACCTCCAGAATCAGAATTAGTATTGGCTGCAGATAAAGTACTAATAGTTGGTGATTTTAATATACATGTAGATAATGAAAATGATGCATTGGGATTGGCATTTAAAGACATTGTGAACTCAATTAGAGTTAGACAACACGTGTCAGAACCTACTCATTGTCGTAATCATACTCTAGATCTAATACTATCACATGGAATAGATGTTGATGCTGTTGAAATTCTGCAGCAGAGCGACGACATCTCAGATCATTATCTAGTCTCGTGTAAATTACATTTAGCCAAGGCTCAAAGCCGACTCCGTGTTATAAATATGTTAGACCTATAACTTCTGCCACTAAAGATTGCTTTATCAATAATCTTCCTAATCAGTTTCATCATCTCCGCATCCCGGATAGCTTAGAAGAACTTGATATTGCAACAGAAACTTTTAACTCTCTCTTTTCCAGCACTTTAGACACAGTTGCTCCGTTGCGCTTAAAGAAGATTAAAGAAAATAGAATACAACGCCGTGGTACAACGAGCACACACACACACACAGACACCCTCAGGCCCTTCAGAGAGCAGCCAGAACAATGGAGCGCAAATGGAAGAAAACTAAACTAGAGGTATTTCGGGTTTCATGGAAGGAGAGCTCGATTGCTTACAGAGAGGCCTTAAAAAGCTGCTAGATCTGCTTATTTTTCAACCCTATTAGAAGAAATAAACATAATCCTAGGTATTTATTTGAAACCGTGGCTAAACTAACGAAAAAGAAAGCTTCAACCCCAGAAGTGTCCAAGCAACACAGCAGTAATGACTTTATGAACTTCTTCACTTATAAGATTGATCATATCAGGGAGAAAATTATAACTATACAACCGTCTACTACAGTATCACATCCGGGAATGCATTGTAGTCTCCATGAGGAAACATTTTATTCATTTGAAGCTCTGGAATAGCCTTTCTGATATTGTTTGTTGCTCAGACTCGCTCTCCCAGTTTAAAACTAGACTAAAGACGCATCTATTCAGCCAGGCATTCATATACATTTTTTTATCTTACAGTTACTGTAATTCCGGCCTCTAGTTCATAAACGCCAGAGGAGAACTGGCCCCCGACTGAGCCTGGGTTCTCCCAAGGTTTTTTTTTTTTCTCCATTGGGTCACCTTATGGAGTTTTAGGACACCATTGGGTCACCTGATGGAGTTTTAGGACACCAATGGGTCACCTGATGGAGTTTGAGGACACCATTGGGTCACCTGATGGAGTTTTAGGACACCATTGGGTCACCTGATGGAGTTTTAGGACACCAATGGGTCACCTGATGGAGTTTGAGGACACCATTGGGTCACCTGATGGAGTTTGAGGACACCAGTGGGTCACCTGATGGAGTTTTAGGACACCATTGGGTCACCTGATGGAGTTTTAGGACACCATTGGGTCACCTGATGGAGTTTTAGGACACCATTGGGTCACCTGATGGAGTTTTAGGGCACCATTGGGTCACTTGATGGAGTTTTAGGGCACCATTGGGTCACTTGATGGAGTTTTAGGACACCATTGGGTCACTTGATGGAGTTTTAGGACACCATTGGGTCACCTGATGGAGTTTGAGGACACCAGTGGGTCACCTGATGGAGTTTTAGGACACCATTGGGTCACCTGATGGAGTTTTAGGACACCATTGGGTCACCTGATGGAGTTTTAGGACACCATTGGGTCACCTGATGGAGTTTAGGACACCATTGGGTCACCTGATGGAGTTTTAGGACACCATTGGGTCACCTGATGGAGTTTTAGGACACCATTGGGTCACCTGATGGAGTTTTAGGACACCATTGGGTCACTTGATGGAGTTTTAGGACACCATTGGGTCACCTGATGGAGTTTTAGGACACCATTGGGTCACCTGATGGAGTTTTAGGACACCATTGGGTCACCTGATGGAGTTTTAGGACACCATTGGGTCACTTGATGGAGTTTTAGGACACCATTGGATCACTTGATGGAGTTTTAGGACACCATTGGGTCACCTGATGGAGTTTTAGGACACCATTGGGTCACCTGATGGAGTTTTAGGACACCATTGGGTCACCTGATGGAGTTTTAGGACACCATTGGGTCAGCTGATGGAGTTTTAGGACACCATTGGGTCACTTGATGGAGTTTTAGGACACCGTTGGGTCACCTGATGGAGTTTTAGGACACCGTTGGGTCACTTGATGGAGTTTTAGGACACCATTGGGTCACTTGATGGAGTTTTAGGACACCATTGGGTCACTTGATGGAGTTTTAGGACACCATTGGGTCCCTTGATGGAGTTTTAGGACACCATTGGGTCACTTGATGGAGTTTTAGGACACCATTGGGTCACCTGATGGAGTTTTAAGACACCATTGGGTCACTTGATGGAGTTTTAGGACACCATTGGGTCACCTGATGGAGTTTTTCGGTTCCTTGCCACTGTTGCCTTTGGCTTGCTCAGTTGGGGATATTCAAATGAATTAACCAATCATTAATACCATTGATCAGCCCTTCCAAACGTGGAGGTCGAACATTGTTTTGTTGTTTTGATTGATACTGTGAAGCTGCTTTGATACAATCTGTATTGTGAAAAGCGCTATATAAATATAGCCTTGCCTTGACTCCACATCTCCTGATGGCCACATTAGCAGAGGTCACTGTTGCCGCGGAGACCAGTGAACTGATGACATCAGCACGGTCTACGCATCACTTCCCCTCCAGCTGCCCGAGACGGTGCGTTAATTATCAGGAAGTCAAAGGTCACAGTCTGGAGCGTCCGGGAACACTCGAAGACATGCTGGTGTTTCAATTCAACTTTGGGTCAATTATGGACCAACCCAGCCATTGGGTTAAATGTTAAATTACTTTTTTAACCCAACGTTTGTCAATTTTTTTTAGAGTGTATGCATCGGGACACAAGTGTGTTTTTCATAAGTCAAGTCTCCTTCATTTATACAGCGCTTTAATAATATAGAGTGTTCCACAGCAGCTTTACAGTGATAACAGGAGATTACAGTAACAGAGATTGTTTGTCTTTACAGCAGATCTAGAATAAAGTTATTGTCCAGATAAAGTTAGTTTTGATTGATTCACTTCCGTTGTAAAGATCATTAGTTATTAACTTACACGACAGCGCTCTACAGAAGACTCTTTAGTTCTCTGCACACACTACTGTCTGGCATTAAAATGTATATTACAGACTCTTATTGCTGTGGCGTGCGCACCGGAGTCACCCCGTCATGATCACAGATGACCAAATGGAAGATATTTAAGCAGACAATAGATTTCAGATAATTATCTAATAGCATTGCTAATAAATTACAAGGAGTTTCAAATAGGGTGACAAACCCAAACTCATGTAGATGTACAGTATTATTGTAGTTTGTGATGTTTTACAGTGATGTTCAGTGTAATCTCAGTGTAAAGCGTGAGCAGTGAAGCGTCCGAATAAACAGCAGATTCTGGCTAATAAACCCTCCAGCTCTCGATGTGACATTTGGAGACGCGAGATAACACACATGTTGGGTTAGAGCGCAGTCTGGGGTCTGACCCACTGTCCATCTGTCTGAGACACACACACACACGCACACACGCACACACGCACGCGCGCACACACACATACTCTCTCACACACACACACACTCTCTCACACACACACACTCGCACACACACACACACGCACGCACGCGCACACACGCACGCACGCACGTGCACACACACGCACGCACGCGCACACGCACGCACACACACACACACACACTCTCTCTCTCACACACACACACACACACACACATTCAATCTGTTCTGTCTGTTGGTCAGGCTCAGGACACACTCGTTCCCCGTGAGGAACATTAATAGATGATCAATCAAACCCTGCAGTCATCTCCGCCTTACTCTACAAACATGATTTTACACATATTCAGTCATTGTAACATCATATGTGATGATAATTACAGATACTGAGTGAGATCTCAGAAGTGTTGTAACATCGTACTGATCACACTTTACTTCTACAGATCGATTCAGCAGCTCCAATAATAACAGGAGAATAACGTCAGTGATGCAAAACTTCATCAAATTATAAGAATAATTAATATTCAGCTGTAAAACAGTGTCAGATCAGATCAGTTCAGTTCAGCTTAATAACTTGTTCAGCTCAAGTCTGTGGAAATATTTATTTTGCCGTTTAAAAGTTTGGGGTCTGTAAGATTCTTTAAAAAAAAAAGAAATCAATACTTTTATTCATCAGGGGCATTAAATTGATCAAAGGTGACAGTAAAGACGTTTATAATGTTACAACAGATTCTATTTAAAATAAATGCTGTTCTTTTGAACTTTCTATTCATCAAAGAGTTTTCACAAAAAATATGAACTGTTTTCAACACTGATAATAATCATAAATGTTTCTTGAGCATCAAATCATCATATTATCCTGATTTCTGAAGGATCATGTGACTCTGAAGACTGGAGTAATCACAGGATCACAGGAATAAATTACACTTATAATTACACTATATATTCACATAGAAAACAGCAGATTTACATTATAATAATATTTCACTGTTTTTACTGTATTTCTGATCAAATAAATGAGCAGAAGAGACTATTTCAGAAACACAGACCTCAGTTCCTTGTTTGTATATAGTTATGTGTAAAAAAAGAAGCTGGAACGGAGCTCCAATATTACACATTTACATTTGTAAAATGATGGCAATATTTATTGTGATTTTCTGTACATGCTTTAATAACGACTGTGACACACACACACACACACACACACACACGCTGTTCTCACTCAGTGTGTGTCTTGTTTCCAGTCCACAGATCTGAACATTCTTCAATCAAGAAGAGAATGAAGAGGCATGAAAGTATTTATTTTCTTGAGCTTTGTTTTTGTTCTACTGTTGTCACTGTTTTTGTGATTCAGCTCAAACTTATATGGTTTAAATGAGTGATATGTTCACTTTAAGCTAGGATGGTTAGCATGGATCAAGCTAGCCTTGTTTAGCTAGCACAGGAGGTTTTATCATGGCTGACAGGAACGGGGACAGTTGCAACACAATGCATAAATATTGCTTAAATGAAAAATAATAATATAGTTTTTAAACAATGTTTTACATGACAATAGGCTAAATAAAAGTTAATTGCCTCCCAAATTGTTCCATTCTTCCTATGTCACTAAAAGCTTACTGTATTTTATATCAGTTTGAATATTTGACATCTGCACATAAGACCTACTCATCTAGACAAATCTATAATTGTCAGAGAGACTATATGGGGCGGCATCCATCAAACTGACAGTTTTATTGCCCCCCTATGATTGGTTCCCGCCCTAAGCCCCGCCCCTTTTACCCCTCCCACCCACTTCCGGTCTGACCATCTGGAGCATGGGAATTTTCCCACGCTAGCCCCGCCCCTTCCCACCCCCACAACCCCCACTTCCGGTCTGACCATCCGGAGCGTGGGAATTCTCCCACGCTAGCTCCGCCCCTTCCCACCCCCACCACCCCCACTTCCGGAGAGATCATGTGACCGCGGGAATTCTCCAACGGTACGGAACCCCTGCCATCCGACCCGGTACGGAACCCCTCCCATCCGACCGGTACCGGACTATGCATCTGTTACGGGCACCTGTCTTGTTCAATGTAAAACTGTTCAAAAAAATTGAAAAAACATTCAAAACAATACATTTGAATCTTTTTAAGAAGGATGACAGAAAACAGATAGGTTTAGTGTTTTTTATTAAAGAAAGGGTTTTCACGTTTACATTTGAAATCTTTTTACTTTCACACATTTGTAAAAATGGTTAAATAGGATTTTCTCAAATTGCATCAAGCAAATAGTTCTATTTTCCATCATACATTTAAAAAAGTTGTACTTTTCACATAACACAGTGCTTAAAACCATTAAGACCGTTTATATCATTAAGAACAGTACAGGTATTTACCTTCACACATTATTTTGTAAAATGTTAAAACATTAATGAGAAAGTTTAAATTGCGTTTTTCTTAAAGTTATCAAAATGTTCTAGAATTAAAACATCTAAAACACCATATATTTGAAGAAAACTTGTACTTTCACAATTACATAGTGTTTAAAGCCATTAAGACCAGTACAGGTATTTACCTACACACATTATTTTGTAAAATGTTCCATTTTATATAAACCAGCTGTTTTAAAAGGTGTTTTCTTAAAGTTATCAAAATGTTTTAGTATGAAAACATGTATTTTTTTCACAATTACCTAGTGTTTAAAGTAATTAAGACCAGTACAGGTATTTACCTACACACATTATTTTGTAAAATGTTCCATTTTATATAAACCAATTGTTTTAAAAGGTGTTTTCTTAAAGTTATCTTAATGTTTTAGTATGAAAGCATCTAAAACAACATGTATTAAAATTATATCAAACAAATAGGTCTATTTTCTATCATACATTTCACATAACACGTATAGTGCTTAAAACTATTAAGCCCATTTATATAATATCATTAGTGTTCATACACTTAAAACATTAATGAAAAAGTTTAAACAGCATTTCTTAAAGTTATCAAAATGTTTTAGTTCTTAAAACATCTAAAATGTTAAAACGTTAAAAGATCAACATCCAGTTATTTACAGAAAAGTAAAACGAGTTAAGAGCTTTTTTTTTCATTACAAAAAGATACATTTACACATTATTTGCAAAATGTTACATTTTACATAAAACATCTAAAACACCATATATTTGAAGAAAGGCTGTACTTTCACAATGACAGTGTTTAAAGGTGTATAAAAATGGTGTATAAAGTTTAAATACACGTCTTTAGCGTTCATACATTGTAAAATGTTAAAACATTAATGTGAAAAAAGTTTAAACTGCATTTTCTTAAACTTATCAAAATGTTTTAGTATTAAAACATCTAAAACACCATTTTAAAAATGTTAAAAGGTCAATGTTCAGTCATTTACAGAAAAGTATACAAGTTAAGTGTTTTTTCATTACAAAAAGATACATTTACACATTATTTAAAAGTATTAAAATGTTGTATAAAGTTAAAATACACACATCTTTAGCGTTTTTACACATTTTGTAAAATGTTAAAATGCATTTTCTAAAATGAAAACATCAAACAAATATTAAAGCGTATCAAAACTTTGTGTTAAAAATCACAATATTAAAAATACATACATTTAAAAACTGACTTACGTTTTTTTACATCCACGTTTTGTTGAAAGAGAATCAAAACTCTTATTATCCGTCTCCAAAGATTTATCCGGCGATAAATATATATTCAACAGCAGCAGTTTATCCTGAGGTATTAATCCATCGCCAAAGGTAGCCTATATCAAACTCCGAAACTTAGAGATTTTTATCCCAAAAGTCCTCGTGAGGAGCTCCGCGAAACACGTCCGCACTCTTACATCCCAAAAGTTAGAATGGGATACCTGATGTCCTGACATCAGACAGACCTAGACTCCACCCCTAGACCCACCCACAACACGTGGTCAGATGACGTGCTCGTGGGAAAATAGAATACAAAGCTCCCACGATCCGTGCACGCGCGCATGCGCACACACGCACACTTGGAGCGTGGGAGAATTTCACATGGCTTCCATCCAGCCCCACCCACGCCAAACCCCTCCCATAGTGTGACAGGATACGCGAACCTGCCACAAACTCAACGTGCATTCTCTTGGAATTTACACTGCAGACCCAAAGACTCCGGAGAGATGCCTTTGATTAAGCTATGATGGATTTAACTTTAGCTCCGCGAAAATTACATGGATCGTGATTAACAGAATTAACCAACGGAACATATTTTTCATTTGTGAAGTCAGATTGACCGGTGTGGATATAGATAGAAGATTTACATGGAATATACAACAGAGCACTCTCGATTTGGTTTTCACAGAGCGAGATATTGGATTTTATTTTTTACCACGTTATGGATTTGCTTGAAAAGACGATTTGATTGAGCAGTGTGGATATATAACGATAGAAGATTTACATGGAATATACAACAGAGCACTCTCGATTTGGTTTTCACAGAGCGAGATATTGGATTTTATTTTTTACCGCGTTATGGATTGGGTTGAAAAGACTGAGGAGACGGATTAACAAATGGGAATATACAGACTGCTCGCGGACCACGTTAATAAATACCCTCGTATTAAATAAATGTATTTAATGTAATAAATAATAAATATACTTCCTTTGCATATCATTTGCATCCTTCCTATATTGTTTTAACAGGACATCCTGTACCCATTTAATTACACCGAAGCAGAAAAGTTAAAATCATGCGACATTTGGGTAATTTTATAAAGTGCAAACATTACAATGTAAACATTTAGACGGAATGCATCGATCGCGATCTAAATTCTCTCTAATGAACGTATTATAAAATAAAATATGCAAATGTGTTTACAATTAGCTGCACGCACACACATAATCCTTAGTTGACAACACTTGAGTTTAACTATAATTTACAATATTTACATTGAACAAGCGCATCTGCGCATTCTCTCTCCATTAAATCGTTTTCAAACTTCCCGGAAAGTTTTTGAACAGTCCAAATCACGAGCAGAGGTGGGGGTGTTTGGAAGAGTCCATTTCCAAAGTTTTTTTTTTACGGTTTTAAAACAAATAACATTATGTCGCAGGAGAAGTTCTCGCACACACAAACACACCCCTACAATGTATTGGGTGGATGTGGTAAGATCAGGGAGATGTTTTTAATCAAAGAAAGTTTAGTTTTTCACATATATTAGAAAATTTCACATTTAAAACTTTTTTTTTTAAAAGCTGTAAAAAGTTAAAATACAAAGGTTAGTATTCCTACATTTTACTACGTTATCAGAAAATGTTAGAGAAAGTTTTTTTCTTTTTTAATTCTGTATATTTACAGACCTAAAACCATGATGCTTCAAAGTATGGAATATAAGTTTTTGAACATTTATAAGATTTTGAACATTAATACATTTGTGTGTTGTTGCAATAGCATCTATTTTCTTTAAATAAAGATTTACCTTTTTATTTTCTTTAAATAACGATTTACCTTTATTTATGCTTTAATTTCTTTAAAACAGTCTGATGACATGCATTATTTCTGTGATTAATTGATTAGTAATGTTGTTAGGGGTTTCCTCACACGAGTAAAAGCGCTTTAGGCGTGTTTGTGACAAACACGTTGTATTTACAGACATTTTAAATGTATTTAACATCTTAAATGTTTTTTCTGACCAACTTACATTTAATATGAATTACCTGAGGCGTTTAACAACCACATATAGGGAATGCATGTTGATTATTAAGTTTCAGGCATAGTACAAACATGCTATGTTCGAGAAAAGGTTATATTGTTGTAATCTTTGTGAGATCACACCCCCCACAAACGTAAAACTTTGTGTTGGGATGACCCAGGCATGGCTTTACTAAAATAAACTTTACGGAAGTCATTTTCAAGCTGTGAGTATGCTTCGACATGTAATTATACCATATTTTATATATTATGTTTACGGTTCCATTTGCTTTAAAGTCTTTGTTTGTTTGTTTGTTATTAACTAATACTTTTTATTTTTTAACTAACACTTCAACGTCCTACACAAATTAAAGAAACATATGAGCTAAGAATGTTCTCTAACCCCAAATAAACAGATAATGGGATGTTTGCAATCTACAATATGTTAGATATTACTCAGTATGTGTGTAAATAGCTGTGCTTAAATCTTTGGGCGTATTTTACACAGCAACATATTTTGTCACCGCAGTGATGCAAAGTACCACACTCTTGTAAAGCCTATGGACTAGCTTTAAAACATAGCCTTTATACAGGAATCACACGTGTCCAAAACACCAGTGTAAGATTCAAAAGACCAAATCACTAAGAAAAGAGGGCTGAAAAGCACTGATTATATTAAATACACAAAAGTTTGCAAATTATGGTTTCATTCGTTTTTAGTCATCTTGCTCAGATAGCAGATGATACCGTTCACATCTTGTTTCTCGGATTGTACGTGTTTTAGGTGAAGACTTTTCTTTGAGAGCCGTCAACATTCAATGTTTATAGGAATAAATGATAATTAAGAATTTAAGTGATAGTCTTTCTGTTTGAGAATGCTTGACAATCTATGACTATCCCTCTATCTATGATGCTGAATCACACAAAGTATTAACACGAAAAGTGCATGCTGTTTTACACTTAAACTATTACCACAGAATCACTTGAGTTAAATTAAAGCCTGAGTTAAGTTAAAACCAAACGTATCTTCATACCTGTTGTGCCAGACACAAATTGTTCTAAGAAATCTTTTTTGTTTTATAAATACACTTTTCTTATTTCTACAAATATCGAGGCTATATGAAGTTAATACACAATGAAACGAGAATAATGCTACCAAATATGTCTGACACAATGTTTTTAAGAAAAGGCAGTGTTTTAAAATACAGATGTTTTTCTTTTGACAAACCTACAATTCCAATGATCTCACCCCGGTGGTGTTTAACATCCAAGAGCTGAAGAAGCAGTTCTTTATGCAAAAAAGCAAATTAATTTAAAAACAACAACAATACAAATAGTTTAAGTTGACATAAACAAAACACCCCCCTGATCATCCCATAAGTTATAGTAAACATTTACAATGTGTAATTCTGTCAGTTTGACATGACGTACCTGCACCATATTATTGTAAAAGCAAACACATTTGAGGGTTAACGTTACCTGTTCTTGTAAAGGATATGGATAAAATTCAAAATTATGTTTTGTGTATGTCACTAAACAACAGTTAATGAATTACAAATGATAAGTGGTATTAAGTGAAAGATGGGTGTGATTCGTTTTTATTCTGTCCACATCAATACTTTGACAACAGAGTTTTAGACATCTGTCTTTTAGGTCTAATCATCTCTAGACGTTGTGTTTAATGTCTTCATATTTTGTTTTTCTTTTCATGAAAACATGCCAAAGCAGTATCAGATTACCAAAATGTTTTAACATATCGTAAATTTCAATTGTTAGATAAATGATCTAACTATTATATCTAACTATAAACATCTATATGTGAAATATAGCTCAGTCGCATTTGGCTGGATTCTTGTTTATATTGTGCAATGTTATTGAATCGCATGTTTAACAGCGCTAGTGTTCTTGGTCTCAAAGTTTTCATCGGAGCATACCAACTCTGGAACAAGACCAAATTAGCATGTAACATTTTGAACACCTTTGTGTTTTATGCATATTTGATTTTGTTTGCATTTCTTCTGAAACACAAGGTTTTGAAATTGTTATAAATTTTTTACATCACCATTCTTCTCAATCTAGTGCGGCGTGTCTATTTTCCTTACAATTTGAAAAACAAACTTTGAAAACAACTATGTGTTCTTAGAATGGCTTCAGTCGGTAGAAATGTCTTGCGTAGGGGAGACCGGGTATGGTTGTAACACTTTTTGCTTCAGTAACTATAACTCACTGAATTTTGTAGCTAGAGTTCTCAAATTTTTATACAATGCTGGGTAAGTTGTAACAATTACACAAAATAAGCTAAAATGGATGCCACGCTATATGAAATGCTTCAAAAACAGGTTTATTGACATAAAATAACAATGTCTCACTCTCTCTGTGTTTCAGAAGAAATGCAAACAAAATCAAATATGCATAAAACACAAAGGTGTTCAAAATGTTACATGCTAATTTGGTCTTGTTCCAGAGTTGGTATGCTCCGATGAAAACTTTGAGACCAAGAACACTAGCGCTGTTAAACATGCGATTCAATAACATTGTACAATATAAACAAGAATCCAGCCAAATGCGACTGAGCTATATTTCACATATAGATGTTTATAGTTAGATATAATAGTTAGATCATTTAACAATTGAAATTTACGATATGTTAAAACATTTTGGTAATCTGATACTGCTTTGGCATGTTTTCATGAAAAGAAAAACAAAATATGAAGACATTAAACACAACGTCTAGAGATGATTAGACCTAAAAGACAGATGTCTAAAACTCTGTTGTCAAAGTATTGATGTGGACAGAATAAAAACGAATCACACCCATCTTTCACTTAATACCACTTATCATTTGTAATTCATTAACTGTTGTTTAGTGACATACACAAAACATAATTTTGAATTTTATCCATATCCTTTACAAGAACAGGTAACGTTAACCCTCAAATGTGTTTGCTTTTACAATAATATGGTGCAGGTACGTCATGTCAAACTGACAGAATTACACATTGTAAATGTTTACTATAACTTATGGGATGATCAGGGGGGTGTTTTGTTTATGTCAACTTAAACTATTTGTATTGTTGTTGTTTTTAAATTAATATGCTTTTTTGCATAAAGAACTGCTTCTTCAGCTCTTGGATGTTAAACACCACCGGGGTGAGATCATTGGAATTGTAGGTTTGTCAAAAGAAAAACATCTGTATTTTAAAACACTGCCTTTTCTTAAAAACATTGTGTCAGACATATTTGGTAGCATTATTCTCGTTTCATTGTGTATTAACTTCATATAGCCTCGATATTTGTAGAAATAAGAAAAGTGTATTTATAAAACAAAAAAGATTTCTTAGAACAATTTGTGTCTGGCACAACAGGTATGAAGATACGTTTGGTTTTAACTTAACTCAGGCTTTAATTTAACTCAAGTGATTCTGTGGTAATAGTTTAAGTGTAAAACAGCATGCACTTTTCGTGTTAATACTTTGTGTGATTCAGCATCATAGATAGAGGGATAGTCATAGATTGTCAAGCATTCTCAAACAGAAAGACTATCACTTAAATTCTTAATTATCATTTATTCCTATAAACATTGAATGTTGACGGCTCTCAAAGAAAAGTCTTCACCTAAAACACGTACAATCCGAGAAACAAGATGTGAACGGTATCATCTGCTATCTGAGCAAGATGACTAAAAACGAATGAAACCATAATTTGCAAACTTTTGTGTATTTAATATAATCAGTGCTTTTCAGCCCTCTTTTCTTAGTGATTTGGTCTTTTGAATCTTACACTGGTGTTTTGGACACGTGTGATTCCTGTATAAAGGCTATGTTTTAAAGCTAGTCCATAGGCTTTACAAGAGTGTGGTACTTTGCATCACTGCGGTGACAAAATATGTTGCTGTGTAAAATACGCCCAAAGATTTAAGCACAGCTATTTACACACATACTGAGTAATATCTAACATATTGTAGATTGCAAACATCCCATTATCTGTTTATTTGGGGTTAGAGAACATTCTTAGCTCATATGTTTCTTTAATTTGTGTAGGACGTTGAAGTGTTAGTTAAAAAATAAAAAGTATTAGTTAATAACAAACAAACAAACAAAGACTTTAAAGCAAATGGAACCGTAAACATAATATATAAAATATGGTATAATTACATGTCGAAGCATACTCACAGCTTGAAAATGACTTCCGTAAAGTTTATTTTAGTAAAGCCATGCCTGGGTCATCCCAACACAAAGTTTTACGTTTGTGGGGGGTGTGATCTCACAAAGATTACAACAATATAACCTTTTCTCGAACATAGCATGTTTGTACTATGCCTGAAACTTAATAATCAACATGCATTCCCTATATGTGGTTGTTAAACGCCTCAGGTAATTCATATTAAATGTAAGTTGGTCAGAAAAAACATTTAAGATGTTAAATACATTTAAAATGTCTGTAAATACAACGTGTTTGTCACAAACACGCCTAAAGCGCTTTTACTCGTGTGAGGAAACCCCTAACAACATTACTAATCAATTAATCACAGAAATAATGCATGTCATCAGACTGTTTTAAAGAAATTAAAGCATAAATAAAGGTAAATCGTTATTTAAAGAAAATAAAAAGGTAAATCTTTATTTAAAGAAAATAGATGCTATTGCAACAACACACAAATGTATTAATGTTCAAAATCTTATAAATGTTCAAAAACTTATATTCCATACTTTGAAGCATCATGGTTTTAGGTCTGTAAATATACAGAATTAAAAAAGAAAAAAACTTTCTCTAACATTTTCTGATAACGTAGTAAAATGTAGGAATACTAACCTTTGTATTTTAACTTTTTACAGCTTTTAAAAAAAAAAGTTTTAAATGTGAAATTTTCTAATATATGTGAAAAACTAAACTTTCTTTGATTAAAAACATCTCCCTGATCTTACCACATCCACCCAATACATTGTAGGGGTGTGTTTGTGTGTGCGAGAACTTCTCCTGCGACATAATGTTATTTGTTTTAAAACCGTAAAAAAAAAACTTTGGAAATGGACTCTTCCAAACACCCCCACCTCTGCTCGTGATTTGGACTGTTCAAAAACTTTCCGGGAAGTTTGAAAACGATTTAATGGAGAGAGAATGCGCAGATGCGCTTGTTCAATGTAAATATTGTAAATTATAGTTAAACTCAAGTGTTGTCAACTAAGGATTATGTGTGTGCGTGCAGCTAATTGTAAACACATTTGCATATTTTATTTTATAATACGTTCATTAGAGAGAATTTAGATCGCGATCGATGCATTCCGTCTAAATGTTTACATTGTAATGTTTGCACTTTATAAAATTACCCAAATGTCGCATGATTTTAACTTTTCTGCTTCGGTGTAATTAAATGGGTACAGGATGTCCTGTTAAAACAATATAGGAAGGATGCAAATGATATGCAAAGGAAGTATATTTATTATTTATTACATTAAATACATTTATTTAATACGAGGGTATTTATTAACGTGGTCCGCGAGCAGTCTGTATATTCCCATTTGTTAATCCGTCTCCTCAGTCTTTTCAACCCAATCCATAACGCGGTAAAAAATAAAATCCAATATCTCGCTCTGTGAAAACCAAATCGAGAGTGCTCTGTTGTATATTCCATGTAAATCTTCTATCGTTATATATCCACACTGCTCAATCAAATCGTCTTTTCAAGCAAATCCATAACGTGGTAAAAAATAAAATCCAATATCTCGCTCTGTGAAAACCAAATCGAGAGTGCTCTGTTGTATATTCCATGTAAATCTTCTATCTATATCCACACCGGTCAATCTGACTTCACAAATGAAAAATATGTTCCGTTGGTTAATTCTGTTAATCACGATCCATGTAATTTTCGCGGAGCTAAAGTTAAATCCATCATAGCTTAATCAAAGGCATCTCTCCGGAGTCTTTGGGTCTGCAGTGTAAATTCCAAGAGAATGCACGTTGAGTTTGTGGCAGGTTCGCGTATCCTGTCACACTATGGGAGGGGTTTGGCGTGGGTGGGGCTGGATGGAAGCCATGTGAAATTCTCCCACGCTCCAAGTGTGCGTGTGTGCGCATGCGCGCGTGCACGGATCGTGGGAGCTTTGTATTCTATTTTCCCACGAGCACGTCATCTGACCACGTGTTGTGGGTGGGTCTAGGGGTGGAGTCTAGGTCTGTCTGATGTCAGGACATCAGGTATCCCATTCTAACTTTTGGGATGTAAGAGTGCGGACGTGTTTCGCGGAGCTCCTCACGAGGACTTTTGGGATAAAAATCTCTAAGTTTCGGAGTTTGATATAGGCTACCTTTGGCGATGGATTAATACCTCAGGATAAACTGCTGCTGTTGAATATATATTTATCGCCGGATAAATCTTTGGAGACGGATAATAAGAGTTTTGATTCTCTTTCAACAAAACGTGGATGTAAAAAAACGTAAGTCAGTTTTTAAATGTATGTATTTTTAATATTGTGATTTTTAACACAAAGTTTTGATACGCTTTAATATTTGTTTGATGTTTTCATTTTAGAAAATGCATTTTAACATTTTACAAAATGTGTAAAAACGCTAAAGATGTGTGTATTTTAACTTTATACAACATTTTAATACTTTTAAATAATGTGTAAATGTATCTTTTTGTAATGAAAAAACACTTAACTTGTATACTTTTCTGTAAATGACTGAACATTGACCTTTTAACATTTTTAAAATGGTGTTTTAGATGTTTTAATACTAAAACATTTTGATAAGTTTAAGAAAATGCAGTTTAAACTTTTTTCACATTAATGTTTTAACATTTTACAATGTATGAACGCTAAAGACGTGTATTTAAACTTTATACACCATTTTTATACACCTTTAAACACTGTCATTGTGAAAGTACAGCCTTTCTTCAAATATATGGTGTTTTAGATGTTTTATGTAAAATGTAACATTTTGCAAATAATGTGTAAATGTATCTTTTTGTAATGAAAAAAAAAGCTCTTAACTCGTTTTACTTTTCTGTAAATAACTGGATGTTGATCTTTTAACGTTTTAACATTTTAGATGTTTTAAGAACTAAAACATTTTGATAACTTTAAGAAATGCTGTTTAAACTTTTTCATTAATGTTTTAAGTGTATGAACACTAATGATATTATATAAATGGGCTTAATAGTTTTAAGCACTATACGTGTTATGTGAAATGTATGATAGAAAATAGACCTATTTGTTTGATATAATTTTAATACATGTTGTTTTAGATGCTTTCATACTAAAACATTAAGATAACTTTAAGAAAACACCTTTTAAAACAATTGGTTTATATAAAATGGAACATTTTACAAAATAATGTGTGTAGGTAAATACCTGTACTGGTCTTAATTACTTTAAACACTAGGTAATTGTGAAAAAAATACATGTTTTCATACTAAAACATTTTGATAACTTTAAGAAAACACCTTTTAAAACAGCTGGTTTATATAAAATGGAACATTTTACAAAATAATGTGTGTAGGTAAATACCTGTACTGGTCTTAATGGCTTTAAACACTATGTAATTGTGAAAGTACAAGTTTTCTTCAAATATATGGTGTTTTAGATGTTTTAATTCTAGAACATTTTGATAACTTTAAGAAAAACGCAATTTAAACTTTCTCATTAATGTTTTAACATTTTACAAAATAATGTGTGAAGGTAAATACCTGTACTGTTCTTAATGATATAAACGGTCTTAATGGTTTTAAGCACTGTGTTATGTGAAAAGTACAACTTTTTTAAATGTATGATGGAAAATAGAACTATTTGCTTGATGCAATTTGAGAAAATCCTATTTAACCATTTTTACAAATGTGTGAAAGTAAAAAGATTTCAAATGTAAACGTGAAAACCCTTTCTTTAATAAAAAACACTAAACCTATCTGTTTTCTGTCATCCTTCTTAAAAAGATTCAAATGTATTGTTTTGAATGTTTTTTCAATTTTTTTGAACAGTTTTACATTGAACAAGACAGGTGCCCGTAACAGATGCATAGTCCGGTACCGGTCGGATGGGAGGGGTTCCGTACCGGGTCGGATGGCAGGGGTTCCGTACCGTTGGAGAATTCCCGCGGTCACATGATCTCTCCGGAAGTGGGGGTGGTGGGGGTGGGAAGGGGCGGAGCTAGCGTGGGAGAATTCCCACGCTCCGGATGGTCAGACCGGAAGTGGGGGTTGTGGGGGTGGGAAGGGGCGGGGCTAGCGTGGGAAAATTCCCATGCTCCAGATGGTCAGACCGGAAGTGGGTGGGAGGGGTAAAAGGGGCGGGGCTTAGGGCGGGAACCAATCATAGGGGGGCAATAAAACTGTCAGTTTGATGGATGCCGCCCCATATAGTCTCTATTGTCATCTAATCAAAGCTGATGAATGTTATAACAGTGTAATATTATTATAACTTACATTTTTGATAATAATCATTTTGCTAACACTGATGTATATTGTATTTATAACATGTTGAACTGTCCCGGGGCCCGGGACCAACATCTGACTCCTTACATTCAAATGCAAATTGTGAAAAATGTGGATTCTGTAATTATCTTTAAATGGCTTAGACTATTAACAGACAGATGTACGATTATTGTATAAACAATTGGTTTGTCTAATCCAAACCATTTCTGAGTAACAGAGCCAAAAGCAAAAAGTGTTGCCACTGTCCCAGGTCTCCCCTACTATCTTCTGACATTTTACTACTTTAGTAAATGCTTCTTGATTTAAGAGTTTTTTGATATTCGGACTGGAAACAGCAAAAAAATACTGAGTAAAAAAATATGAAATATGTGAACTGAAGAGTGTGTGTGTGTGTGTGTGTGGTGTGTGTGTGATGTGTGTGCGCGCGGGCTGTGTGTGTGTGTGTGTGTGTGTGTGTGTGTGTGTGTGTGTGTGTGTGTGTGTGTGTGTGTGTGTATGTGGTGAATCACCGCGTGTTGCTGAAAACTTGTTATGAGTGAAAATGATTCACTAAAGGTATCCGAGGCATTTGCAACACAAAGTTCTGCTCAGTCTCTTTCAGAAACTCAAACATGATCAAAGTGACCCAGCGCTGAGATGAACGAGTTGAGCTGCTGTCAGCCTGCGTTCGGCTCACACACACACACACACACACACACACACACACACACACACACACACACACTACAGAGAGAGAGGACGAGTGAGACAAGACTGTGGCGCTTCTCTGTGAATCAGTGGATATAAAACACCATTAAACAGATGAAGATCTGAGCGTGACATCAGGAGTTAGAGATGAACATCTACCCTCACACACACACACACACACACACACACACACACACACACACACACACACACACACACACACACACACACACACACACACACACACACACACACACACACACACACACACACACACACACACACACACACACACACACACACACACACACACACACACACACACACACACACACACACACACACACACACACACACACACACACACACACACACACACACACACACACACACACACACTACAGAGAGAGAGGACGAGTGAGACAAGACTGTGGCGCTTCTCTGTGAATCAGTGGATATAAAACACCATTAAACAGATGAAGATCTGAGCGTGACATCAGGAGTTAGAGATGAACATCTACCCTCACACACACACACACACACACACACACACACACACACACACACTTTACAGCCGTGTCCCAGTGTGAAGGCTACATCCGTCGTAGGATCTCCTAATTTCGCAGGAGTTCCCGATTACCGCTCCTGGCGCGAGAGGACAGATGCCATCCTGATACTCCATTTGATATAATTGAGTAAACAGCTATGGAGCCAGAATTGGCTATTGTCATTTTTTGTTTTATATTGACTGGAGGACACGGTGAGGATGTTTCAGCCCGGTGACCATGGCCAGTTCAGCAGCTTTACTGCGTCCCGAAGGCTGCGTTGCTGGATTACACTTTAAACTGTTCAAGTACTGGGTATTAATTTATGTAAATAATGTAATGAAAAAAAAACAAAACAAAAAAACATAGGTACACATTCATACACACATAAATGCGCACACACACACACACACACACACACACACACACACACACACACACACACACACACACAAGAACAGTCGTCCGTAGGCTAGCCCGCTCTGAGCGCTTTGATATGGACACAGCTGTAGTTAGCAACAATTTGTTAATATTGTGACAATAGTCCTACATTTTGTTACTTTAATTTTCAAAATAACCAGTGCTGTAATGTAAGGAACTACATAGGCTACTTCGTTCATAATCACGTACAAATGTGAAGTAATTTTTTCCCACACAGGACAGCAACACTACAAAATTATGCTATTTTACAATATGATGCATTGTTTAAATGTATCAACCTTGAAAATATTCAGAAGTAAAACGCAACATACACAGTAATGCAGTAATGTAAAACCATCATAAAAACCCTGACAGGGAGTTTTTTTCCTGCAGAATACATACCTTAACTTTTACTCTTGATACCTTAAGTACATTAGAGATATTGTACATTAAGATAATTTGGCTTAACTAAGGTTTGAAATATGACTAGTAGTTTTTCCCCGGATGTGGTATTAGTGGTTATTAAAAGTATCAAACGTGAAACGCAAGTAACTTTGTGCAGATCTCAGACGCTGATGCTGTTATACCGGCGGGATAAATGACTCCGCCCGACGCAAATCTAACATGTGTTGGTCTGAAGTCGCTACATTAAGCCTAGTTCACACTACATGACTTTAAAACGTCGGGCTGAACTGTGCGGTTCACACTACATGACTTGCTCTCTGTGAATCAGGAGTGTTCCAGTTGTTGAGCTGTTCACACCACACGACACAACGTGATTGATCCGCAACAGGAGGAACGCACTACACGAGTTGGCAACAACTCTGTCACCAAACGATTCTATCTTGTCTACAAACCACGTTTTGTCACGAAAAATCACGCGATAAAACGAACCGGAAATGACGCGAAACAGCACACACGCCAATACCCAGCGAAGAAGACGAAGAAGAACACAACACGCGAATATGGATGTCAGACAGAAACTAGGGAACGAGACATGCGTCGGGGCAGAAGAGGAACGAGACATGCGTCGGGGCAGAAGAGGAACGAGACATGCGTCGGCGCAGAAGAGGAACGAGACATGCGTCGGCGCAGAAGAGGAACGAGACATGCGTCGGGGCAGAAGAGGAACGAGACATGCGTCGGCGCAGAAGAGGAACGAGACATGCGTCGGCGCAGAAGAGGAACGAGACATGCGTCGGCGCAGAAGAGGAACGAGACATGCGTCGGCGCAGAAGAGGAACGAGACATGCGTCGGGGCTGAAGAGGAACGAGACATGCGTCGGCGCAGAAGAGGAACGAGACATGCGTCGGCGCAGAAGAGGAACGAGACATGCGTCGGGGCAGAAGAGGAACGAGACATGCGTCGGGGCTGAAGAGGAACGAGACATGCGTCGGGGCAGAAGAGGAACGAGACATGCGTCGGGGCAGAAGAGGAACGAGACATGCGTCGGGGCAGAAGAGGAACGAGACATGCGTCGGGGCTGAAGAGGAACGAGACATGCGTCGGGGCAGAAGAGGAACGAGACATGCGTCGGGGCAGAAGAGGAACGAGACATGCGTCGGGGCTGAAGAGGAACGAGACATGCGTCGGGGCAGAAGAGGAACGAGACATGCGTCGGCGCAGAAGAGGAACGAGACATGCGTCGGCGCAGAAGAGGAACGAGACATGCGTCGGCGCAGAAGAGGAACGAGACATGCGTCGGCGCAGAAGAGGAACGAGACATGTGTCGTGTACAAAGTCAATTGCGCTGGGAGCCAGATAGGGCCCTGAATATCTTCAGTCATTTCGCTTCTTCTCCAGTAAATGTATCTTGATTTAAGAATTTTTAGATATTTGTTCCAAATCTATCACCATTTCAAACATGTTATTGGAGTACACTATTTAATCAGAATAAGGGCTGTTAGTATGAACTGTTAATGAAACAAGCATGACGGGTAGTGTTTCATCTCTAGGTAAATCACTGCAGTAACGATGCATTCCTGCAGGGCTGGACACAAAAGAACATGACATTCCCAAATTTAAAACTAAAGGTTAATGCAAATAATGAAGCCTGTAGGGCGGACTGCTGTTCCCGTTAGCCGTGTGTGTGTCATGCTAATGTGGAGTAAACAGGTGTGTGTGAGAGCAGGTGTGTGTGAGCGCGTGTGTGTGTGTGTGACAGCAGGTGTGTGTGACAGCGGGTGACCTTCGAGAGCTCTCCTGTCCACATCGTTCCCTGTTCCTGCTGTCCCTGGGAACGAGCCGTCGCTGGAGATCATCTCTGCGAAGAGAACAGTGAGACCTGACGTGTGTGTCCAGTTCGTCACACAGAAAGTTAATTTATGCAATGCTACCGTCGTAAATGTCACGACTCGCCACAGGCCCGTAGAGCTTCAGACATGAGCTGAGCTTTACACCAGATATGAGACTCAAAGCCTGATTCAAAACTCATACAATCAGACATTTGGTCTTTGATGACTTTTACTTAGTTAGTCTCAGACACACTGATGATGGTCAAGATATGATGAGGATGATGGTCAAGATATGATGATAATGATGATGATGATGATGATGATGATGATGGCCAAAATATGATGATGATGATGATGATGATGATGATGATGGCCAAAATATGATGATGATGATGATGGTCAAGATATGATGAAACACACAAAACATCATGTTCTTCCTCAGTGTTTCTGTCATGTTTTCCACCACTAATATCTAAACATTCTGCATTTTGCATGGAGAAGCAAAATGACTGAAGATATTAAGACTTGATTAATGAAAAATTAGTTTGTGCTTAAAACAAGAACAAATCTCTGCCAATAGAGTAAACAAAATTAACTTAAAGGGTTAGTTCACACAAACCTCTTCTGTTCACACATTACTCACCCACACTAACACCAGAGTCACGGTGGGGGTTTTGTGTCTTGTTCCTTGTTCTTGTCTGTCCTGTGATTCCGTTTGTCATGTGGTCCTGCCATGTGTCTTGTCATTTGTTAATTGTCTGATCATTGTTCACAGATGTTCCTTGTCTTGTCATTAGTCAGTGTATTTAAGCCCTCATGTTTGCCCCGTGTCTTTGTCTTGGATTGAATGTTAAATGTGAAGGGTTCTCATCTTGTACGTTCCTGTCATTGTTCTCGTTTCAGGCCTTGGCCTTTCTTTGTTTTGTGTCTGATTAATGATTAGTATTAAAGTTTGCGTTTGGGTCTTCACCAGCTCGCCTTCAGTGGTAGTGATGGGCAGATCGAGGCTTCGTGAAGCAATGAAACAGTTGAAGCATATGTGCCATATTGTTTCGAAGCTTCGAATCAATCCGACACCCGTCTCCACGGTGACACCTAGTGGTCACTTGCAGGTGTTGATCTGAAACAACCTTGACAACGAGCCATTAAAAAAATGTTTTGTTTTTTATTATTGTATTTTTCTAATATGTGAAGCTTGTAACCTGTAGGCTCCTCACAGTGCATAATGTTATTTTGGTCATTAAAAATGAATATTAATAAAAGAAATCAAGCCACAATGTCTCACTTTCTTATAGATTTTTTTCCAAAATATTTATTTCTCTGCTGTCGAAGGACTTAGCCTACTTCTTTTTTTAAAGATAATTTCTCCAGCCTTTGAAAAAATCCTCTCACAAGGGACACTTATTGCTGGCATGCAAAGATATTTTTTAGCTAGGACATCCAAATGAGGAAAGATTACCAAATGTCAACGTTACATGGTTTTAGATATAGCATTTCCATTTAGAAACCCCAAATAAAGTGAGATGTGTGTATTGTGATCGGCAGCTCGCCTACTGCAACAATACATCATCCATAAAACACAGGACAGTTTATGGGAACTTTGGTATGATCACCCCCTTGTCTATAAAACAGCTGGCACACTAAAGCAAAATATATCACTTTTTTGTTGAAGAATCTAACAAGCCTAACACTTTTGCACAGTATGTACAGATGTACGGCATCTCTTCTGGGGAGCCTCCATTTTATCTATCTATCCAAATCTATCTAGATATGCATCTCTAATCTATCTATGTAATTAGATATATGTATCTACAATCTATCTATGAATTTAGATAATGTATATATAATCTATATCTATAATCTATGTATTTGTATATGTAGCCTATCTTTAATCTATCTATATATGTATCTATCTATCTATCTATTAATCTAGCTGTCTATATTTATATCTATGTATCTATTAATGTGTCACTATATGTATATTCTGTGTCTCTAGCCTATCAGTCAATGTGTTGTGTAAATGTAAATGTAAGCCTAAATATAACTAAACAAATCGCACTCTAAATGTCACTATATCACCAAAAATCCGCTATCTCAAAATCAAACTCATCTCACAAAAACCCACGAGGTCAATATGCGTTGATTTCACTTTTATACAGATGTGCGATTGTGTGGTCTGTTTCCGACCGTGTCAATCAAACGCTGATTCGGCGGATCACACCTGATGAAACACTTGTGAAACACTTCGAGGCTTCGTTTGGCCGTAGTCACGTGACATGGGTGTTTTGAATCACGCTTCGAATCAGTGTTTTGAAACATCTGCGCTTCGGGATCTCGCAAAGCTCCGGAACGACTGTTTCGCGTCAGCCATCCCTATTCAGTGGATTCATTTCTGTGAATTGCTGGGGGTTTTTTTTGCTGGAAAACAAGACAGAAACACTAAGGAAAAACATTGTTGCAGTTATCTGTGACTCACATAGAATTTCTCCACATCCAGAATCTGAATATGGAGCATCATCACCCGTTTTATCTGTTTAATCAACCTTCACAGAAGCACATGGTGGTTTGTAACGTTCCTCCACCAGAACCCTCCCGTATGACCCGGTCTGTCCGAAGTCTCGGGTTTAACGAGTTCTCATTAGCAGCACTTCTGAAGACATCGCCGTGGCAACAGTGACGCACACCTGCAGATGCCGGCCATATGAAGCCGTGACGGATTCACCCGGGAAAACTATTCTGGACCTGAACTTTCACAGTCACTCTTCCCCTCTCTGCATCATCCCGGGAGAGTGCGTCAATCATCAGAAGTGGGACTCACTTCGCTGAAGTCATCATCATACATTACATCAAATGCCTGCTTCTCTATACAACACAGGTTGTCTCAAAGCTGGACTGATGTTGTAAAATTTATCAATTATGAATCAAATTCAATTTCAGGTAGAAGCAGCTCTATAAAGACGAAAGTGTCATTATTCAGCTCAAGTTTTGTTCTTATCTGATAATCAATAATATTACTGAATATTACGTGTCTTTTAAACCCCAAATCAAACCTTTTCTGTCAAATGTTTGCAAAGTGTGTTTTTGCACTTTTCTTGACAATAAACGACATTGATTTGATTATGACATTCAGACATTAAGTGTGATTAAAGACTCTTAAAGACTCTAACCCAGACAGCAACACACTGTC
This sequence comes from Semotilus atromaculatus, assembly GCA_031834385.1. Classification (NCBI taxonomy): domain Eukaryota; kingdom Metazoa; phylum Chordata; class Actinopteri; order Cypriniformes; family Leuciscidae; genus Semotilus; species Semotilus atromaculatus. The sequence goes on along the minus strand of JAULUF010000110.1, from coordinate 36,815 downwards.
GGCCCAGATGAAATCCACGTGTACCGGATGTGGGCCAGATGTGGGCCGGATGTGGGCCGGAAGTTTAAGTTTTATAAGCACAAATGCTCACCTGGGGCCCGTTCTTCATACGTTGCTGAAAACATCCGAGATCAAACGAGACATCCAAGATAATATCATCGTGCTCATCATGATCCGGCTAATTTGGTTCTTCGAACACTCCTGTTGGTTATGATTAGTATCGCTGGATTGAGTTATCTGAGATAATTGCGTGTTCATGCGCTGGGTTAAAAGGGGATATGTATCGATAGTAGAAACATTGATCAGCAACGCTGCTATTGGCTGCTCACCGTGCCCAAAGAGCGCGCACAGTTTTTCACCGCAGCAGAGCAAGAGTTATTGCTTGAAGGATATGCAGAATTTAAAAACTTCATAAAAAATATTCACCTCAAATGTGCAAAAGCCAGGAGAGAGGGCTGGCAAAAAGTAGCAGACAAATTAAGTTTGTGGTGACCATTTAAGATGATTTTATCACTTATTACAGTATATATTTTATATTTTAATAATGTCTAAATATCAATATCTTTGTTCATAGTAATGTCAGAGTCACCACCCACTACTAGAACATGGGAGCAAGTAAAAGTGAAGTACTAGGACATTCTACATAATGGTAATTTGTACTTATACTAATCTCTTTTAAAAAGACACTGTTAATAAATGTTTGCCTGTTTATAAAAGCAACCAAAAAAAAGAAAAAAAAGAAAAGAAAAACAAACAGGTGGTGGTCCTGCACCCCCGTTGTACCCAGGCAGAAGAGATGGCCCTTGGGTTGGATGAACGACCCCGTTATACCCAGGCAGAAGAGCTGGGCCTTGGGTTGGATGAACGACCCCGTTATACCCTGGCAGAAGAGCTGGGCCTTGGGTTGGATGAACGACCCCGTTATACCCCGGCAGAAGAGCTGGGCCTTGGGTTGGATGAACGACCCCGTTATACCCCGGCAGAAGAGCTGGGCCTTGGGTTGGATGAACGACCCCGTTATACCCAGGCAGAAGAGCTGGCCCTTGGGTTGGATGAACGACCCCGTTATACCCCGGCAGAAGAGCTGGGCCTTGGGTTGGATGAACGACCCCGTTATACCCAGGCAGAAGAGCTGGGCCTTGGGTTGGATGAACGACCCCGTTATACCCCGGCAGAAGAGCTGGGCCTTGGGTTGGATGAACGACCCTGTTATACCCAGGCAGGCAGAAGAGCTGGCCCTTGGGTTGGATGAACGACCCCGTTATACCCAGGCAGAAGAGCTGGGCCTTGGGTTGGATGAACGACCCCGTTATACCCCGGCAGAAGAGCTGGCCCTTGGGTTGGATGAACGACCCCGTTATACCCAGGCAGAAGAGCTGGGCCTTGGGTTGGATGAACGACCCCGTTATACCCAGGCAGAAGAGCTGGCCCTTGGGTTGGATGAACGACCCCGTTATACCCAGGCAGAAGAGCTGGCCCTTGGGTTGGATGAACGACCCCGTTATACCCAGGCAGAAGAGCTGGCCCTTGGGTTGGATGAACGACCCCGTTATACCCCGGCAGAAGAGCTGGGCCTTGGGTTGGATGAACGACCCCGTTATACCCCGGCAGAAGAGCTGGGCCTTGGGTTGGATGAACGACCCCGTTATACCCAGGCAGAAGAGCTGGCCCTTGGGTTGGATGAACGACCCCGTTATACCCAGGCAGAAGAGCTGGGCCTTGGGTTGGATGAACGACCCCGTTATACCCCGGCAGAAGAGCTGGGCCTTGGGTTGGATGAACGACCCCGTTATACCCAGGCAGAAGAGCTGGCCCTTGGGTTGGATGAACGACCCCGTTATACCCAGGCAGAAGAGCTGGCCCTTGGGTTGGATGAACGACCCCGTTATACCCCGGCAGAAGAGCTGGCCCTTGGGTTGGATGAACGACCCCGTTATACCCAGGCAGAAGAGCTGGCCCTTGGGTTGGATGAACGACCCCGTTATACCCAGGCAGAAGAGCTGGCCCTTGGGTTGGATGAACGACCCCGTTATACCCAGGCAGAAGAGCTGGCCCTTGGGTTGGATGAACGACCCCGTTATACCCAGGCAGAAGAGCTGGCCCTTGGGTTGGATGAACGACCCCGTTATACCCAGGCAGAAGAGCTGGCCCTTGGGTTGGATGAACGACCCCGTTATACCCAGGCAGAAGAGCTGGCCCTTGGGTTGGATGAACGACCCCGTTATACCCAGGCAGAAGAGCTGGGCCTTGGGTTGGATGAACGACCCCGTTATACCCAGGCAGAAGAGCTGGGCCTTGGGTTGGATGAATGACCCCGTTATACCCAGGCAGAAGAGCTGGGCCTTGGGTTGGATGAACGACCCCGTTATACCCAGGCAGAAGAGCTGGCCCTTGGGTTGGATGAACGACCCCGTTGTACCCCGGCAGAAGAGCTGGCCCTTGGGTTGGATGAACGACCCCGTTATACCCAGGCAGAAGAGCTGGGCCTTGGGTTGGATGAACGACCCCGTTATACCCAGGCAGAAGAGCTGGCCCTTGGGTTGGATGAACGACCCCGTTATACCCAGGCAGAAGAGCTGGCCCTTGGGTTGGATGAACGACCCCGTTATACCCAGGCAGAAGAGCTGGCCCTTGGGTTGGATGAACGACCCCGTTATACCCTGGCAGAAGAGCTGGGCCTTGGGTTGGATGAACGACCCCGTTATACCCAGGCAGAAGAGCTGGCCCTTGGGTTGGATGAACGACCCCGTTATACCCCGGCAGAAGAGCTGGGCCTTGGGTTGGATGAACGACCCTGTTATACCCCGGCAGAAGAGCTGGCCCTTGGGTTGGATGAACGACCCCGTTATACCCAGGCAGAAGAGCTGGCCCTTGGGTTGGATGAACGACCCCGTTATACCCAGGCAGAAGAGCTGGGCCTTGGGTTGGATGAACGACCCCGTTATACCCAGGCAGAAGAGCTGGCCCTTGGGTTGGATGAACGACCCCGTTATACCCCGGCAGAAGAGCTGGCCCTTGGGTTGGATGAACGACCCCGTTATACCCCGGCAGAAGAGCTGGGCCTTGGGTTGGATGAACGACCCCGTTATACCCAGGCAGAAGAGCTGGCCCTTGGGTTGGATGAACGACCCCGTTATACCCAGGCAGAAGAGCTGGGCCTTGGGTTGGATGAACGACCCCGTTATACCCAGGCAGAAGAGCTGGCCCTTGGGTTGGATGAACGACCCCGTTATACCCAGGCAGAAGAGCTGGCCCTTGGGTTGGATGAACGACCCCGTTATACCCAGGCAGAAGAGCTGGGCCTTGGGTTGGATGAACGACCCCGTTATACCCAGGCAGAAGAGCTGGGCCTTGGGTTGGATGAACGACCCCGTTATACCCAGGCAGAAGAGCTGGGCCTTGGGTTGGATGAACGACCCTGTTATACCCAGGCAGAAGAGCTGGCCCTTGGGTTGGATGAACGACCCTGTTATACCCAGGCAGAAGAGCTGGCCCTTGGGTTGGATGAACGACCCTGTTATACCCAGGCAGAAGAGCTGGGCCTTGGGTTGTGGAGGGCATCCCCGGTTCAGCTCTTCCTCAGACCCACAGCCAGGAGCAGCAACTGTGTAAATGAACTTTAAATGACCCTAGTACACTGTAAAATGATTTGTTGCTGCATCAAATTAAGTAGGCCTATAATCCAAATGGCTGTCCAGTCATATCAACTGTTAAACCTTGAGTAGTAATGAATTGCTTTGACTTGTGAAAGTCTACATGTGTGAAACTACATGTATATGTAAAAAAATTGTTATTGCCATGAGTTATTGATCACATTTCCCCCAGTGTCATTGTAATGAAATTGTGTTTTCCTTCTGCGTCTTTCATGTGCAGTAAGACTTTTTCTAACGTTACATCAAAAGGGAAGAAAGTACAACACTTTGTAATTTCCATTTTTACCCAATTCACAGGACAGTGAAGAAACACACTCAGGTATCTTTAAGTGCATAAATAACTTTACTTAATTTACACTTAAGTACCTATTATTTCTGAATGCAATATGAGTTGCAGGAGTCCACATCTACAGAAGAGTCTGACCAAAGCAGTGATGCAGAGGTTGGCAGTGTTGTACTTTTCCTTTTCCTTTTTAATGCAGAAGGCATGTGTTGACAGGTTTACCCCTATAAAATAGAGTATTTTGAAAATACTTGACAACTTAAAGAAAAAAACTGGCACAAGAGATAGAGTTGCTTCAAAGGAACTTCAGAGTAAGTGCTAATATATTATTTCACACAGAGTACTATTGCTGACTTTGCATACTATCTCTTATTGCAGGCAAAAGATGATTATTATTGGCTTTTCTTTACAAAGAACAATAAAATAAAACTCAAAGAATTCTAAGCATATTTGTCTTGTCTTTTATTAAACATTAATGAAATAGTTTATATTTTTTCTGATGGTGCAATGTTGTGTAATATGGCACATGCAATGTCACAGACCCTGTCAGGTGCAACTCTCAGACTTTTCAGACACTTTAGTTGGCTAAAGTTCCCTTCATTGTGCGCCCTTGTCCTGATAGAGCCATTGTAACTGGTCTGGGGTTTGGGTCAGGGAATGGGGTCATAAAACACCTGTCTCCAAGCAGAATCCTGTTGTAATCACCTATATAATGGAAAAATTCAGTTCTGTTAGGATAAGCATAAGTGTATGTAATACAGTGAGCTTGATATTTATATTTTTCCTTACCACGTTCAAATAATGTGCATAAATCTCTGAAAATTCTTGAGTCATGCACAGATCCTGGCCATTTGTGATATGGAACTAAGATAAGAGATTTTAGTTTGTCAACTGCCTTTTTTTAAACTTGATATAATATTACAATCTGGAATATTAAGAATTGCAAATCTGATATAATATTACAATCTGGATTATTAAGAATCGCAATAGTAACTTGCCTGCACTGTTATTAAAGACTCTGACGAGTCGAACATTTATGCGTTTCCAACAAATTAATGATGTAAACGACATCCTCACGAGTCATGAGAAAAATTATATCTCTCAAAAAGTACACTATCGCGCTGCGTTAAAAGACTTCCCGTATCAGCTCTGCTTATTAAGCCGCGATCTAATCCTGCTAACACGAAATAAGCCGCTCGCGAGCAGGTTCAAGCTTGTGCACCTGTTGCTATGACAGCAAGTCCAGGATGAGCGTCGAAGAACCAAACAATCCAAGATCATGCCAAATCGCCAACAATCAAATCCAGCTAACTGAGTTAGCGACGTACGAAGAACGGGCCCATGCTCTGTTCTGTGATGCGTGTTCGTGACTCACGTAATAACGTTGAAAAGGTCACGCATAGGCGGAAGTACCGAGTCAGTGTTACGAATGTGAGGAAGGAGGACCATATACACATATTCAAATGTCTTTGTGTCAGTTTATAGGCTAAAATAACATTTTTGTCAGGACAGAAGCGTGACCTTTTCAACATAATTGTGTATTACGTGAGTCACGAACGCGCATTACAGAACAGAGCAAGGCCAGCATTTGTGCTTATAAAACTTAAACTGTTTTATTTATTTGTGAAATGCCGATGGTTTGTCTAGATAAGACCCTTATTCATCGTCTGGTGTCGTTTAAAGCCCTTTGAAGCTGCACTGAAACTGTCATTTGGACCTTGAACCGTTTGGGTCCTGTTGAAGTCCATTATATGGAGAAAAATCCTGGAATGTTTTCATCAAAAACCTTAATTTCTTTTCGACTGAAGAAAGAAAGACATGGACATCTTGGATGACATGGGGGTGAGTAAATTATCAGCAAAAGTTTTTTTTAAAGTGAACTAATCCTTTAATGTGTGTCAAAACCAGTCTCTCAAAACATTTCATAATCACCGGGGCATCATGTCGCCTTGCCATGGCCAGCTTAACATTAGCTTGGTGGAGGTAAACAGCAGTGATGACAGGTGAACTCCCTGGGCAGGTGAAACGGTTTACAAACTCCAAATCCAGGCAACAATGTCTCTGAATAGCAGTCATGTCAGTGCACCAACTGTTGTGAATGTAAACGCACACACACCGGCTCTTGCCGTACCGGAGTTAGCTGTGCGGTCTGCGCGGTAAAGGAAACGCCTGCTAGCTCGATGGCTAGCTCAGGGATGTTTTCATGCAAACGGGTCTCTGTAAACACCGTGATGCAGATGTCCAGGCGGTTGTTGGTAAGTCGCTGGCAGTTGTCAGCTAGAAAGGCGCTGGGAACATCTCCTCTCGGTGGGACTGGCGTTGGTCTTGGTGCGTGCCACTGAGCATATAATCTCTGGGGCCAGAGTCACCGGGTGCACGTCCCAAACAACAGTCCCTTAGACGCACGATTTCTATCCATGTATAAGTTTTAACACTACTATTACTAACGCTGCTAAAGGGAGAGCTCCGGGTCGCTGCGTCTAACCGCGCCGCCATCTTATGCTATTGTAAAGTGTCACAAGTAAAACGTATCTAGCCTCAAAAAAACTGAAGCACAGATTAATTACGTTGATGATAAAGAGAGTGTTTTTTGCCTGCACTGTCTGGGAAAGAGCAGCGTGGACATTCTGCTGAACATCTGATTCTGTGCTGAGGAAAGACAGACATCATGAGGGAGTAAATGAGGACAGAACTGAGATGTTCACACACACACACACACACACACACACACACACACAAACTGGTTTGTTGGCACCTCTGGCTCATATGAAGGTTTCGTCAGCATGGGTCCAGAACTCAGGAGAGGAGGATCTAAATGTCAGCTGTGAAACAAGAGCCGAAACTCACTGTGAACATGAATATATCTCTCTCTCTCTAACTCTCTCTCTCTCTCTCTCTCTCTCTCTCTCGTCAGCGTTTGTTCAGCCCACCTATGATGAGTCAGTCTCCCACTCGCTGACACTCTCAGCCAATCAGAGAGCTCACTGCTGCCACTGCTGCCGTCAGAGCCCGGGTGATGAACGAACACACACACACACACACACACACACACAGAGTCTTACCCATAATCCTGTGCCAGGCGAGAGCAGGGCGTGAGAAACAGCAGCTCTCTTTGGGTGGGACACAAACTCCAGGTCTCCGTCTACTGACCCTGAGCATCCGGAGCGACGGACACACACTCACTCACTCACACAACACACACACACACACACACACACACACACACACACACACACACACACACACACACTCACTCACTCACACAAACACACACACACAAGTGACGGACACACACAGTTCTGCCCTACACTTTGCGTCAATGCTTTTGGCTGCTGCTCATTTTTCTTGTAAAGCAGAATAAAGTGAAGTCAGATGTACATGTTGAACACGACATTGCGAAAATAAGAGAAATGATTAGTATGGAGAAGCAAACCAGTGTCAACGTCTCGGGACTCACTCATCTGATCGTACAGTCATCATTCTTCTCATTAGGGCTGGTAATTAAGTCTTTAAACAATACAGATTGTTTCAAAGCAGCTTTAAAGTGATCAACAAAGAAAATAACAGAATCAATGATTGTATCCAGATCAGATGGAGGACCTGAGCCTAGACACGTCCACAACACATGATGAAGTCAGATCAACACTGAACAACAGACGAAATCCATCATTTTCCTGTTATCTCTGTAAAGCTGCTTTGAAATAATCTGTATTGTATAAAGCGCTATAGAATAACAGGTGACTTGACTTACACACACCCACACACCCACACACTCTCTCTCTGACACACACACACACACACACTCTTTGTCTCTCTCTCACAAACACACACACTTTCTCTCTCTCTCTCTCTCTCTCTCTCACACACACACACACACACACACACAGACGGGCAAACATGCTGGAGACGTCACTTCTGATTGGAGTGAGTGCATCTTGGCCGAGGCCTGTAACCGCAGGACACACACACTCACACACACACACACACACTGAAGATGAGCGCAGGGATCGTGATGTCAGACCCCGTAACACTCCCTGATCACTGACATTTACAAGCGTCCACTAGAGCGCATTAAACACTCATTACTGACACACACTCACACACACACACACACTCATTACTGACACACATATACACACACACACACACACACACTCATTACTGACACACATACACACACACTTTTTACTGGCACACATATACACACACACTCATTACTGATACAAACCAGAGCCGTCGCAATCCATGCAGGAGTGAATGCTGGGTAACGGCACCACACACACACAAACAATTCACTAAAAAATGTTTAATTCGAAATTCCAATTCAAAAAGTAACTCCAATAAGTGATTGTTTGAAAACAAAAGACAAACTTTGAATGACACTTTGGCAGTTTTTGTGACATTGAGGAACACTTCATTTCCCAGAATGCATTACCTGCAGACTTTCTCTTAGGTCAAAGGTCACGCATGGCACTGTGTTCAGTCATACATACAGCTCCAACATCTCACATTTCAATCAGTAATTTTTATACAATACTATCAGCTATCAGTTATCTTGTAAATTGGCTTTTATATTCATATTTTTCATTTCAGTTTTTTGGTTATTTTATGTGCTTTTTTTCTCAGTAATTTTAATATTTCAACTTATTTCCATCATTTGCCAAGACATAATTTCTAATATTTATAGTCACTCTAGGGGTCGAATAACTTAAAATCAAGTCAGGAATCTCGTGTGACTCTGGAGTCAGAGCTTAGTTTCTGTAGTCATGTCAAAGCAACAACTAAATCAGCATCATCTGAAACATATTGCAAGAATTAGATGCTTTGTTTCCAGTCAAGGCTTAGAGAAACGTGTTTCTGCTTTCATGGATTACTGTAATGGACTCCTCACTGGCCTTCCCAAACACCATCAGACAGTTTCAGCTCTTACAGAACGCTGAGCAGAATCAGAACATATGAACACATCACACCAGTCCTCAGGGCTTTACACTGGCTCCCAGTTACATCAGCTAGGAACACCAAGGGTTCACTCAGAGCAAGGAGAGTCCGCTTTTAGTTATTATACTGGAAGCTTCCAGAAGAGATCAGATGTGCTCCTACAGTAGAGATCAGATGTGCTCCTACAGTAGAGATCAGATGTGCTCCTACATTAGAGATCAGATGTGCTCCTACAGTAGAGATCAGATGTGCTCCTACAGTAGAGATCAGATGTGCTCCTATAGTAGAGATCAGATGTGCTCCTACATTAGAGATCAGATGTGCTCCTACAGTAGAGATCAGATGTGCTCCTACAGTAGAGATCAGATGTGCTCCTACAGTAGAGATCAGATGTGCTCCTACATTAGAGATCAGATGTGCTCCTACAGTAGAGATCAGATGTGCTCCTACAGTAGAGATCAGATGTGCTCCTACAGTAGAGATCAGATGTGCTCCTACATTAGAGATCAGATGTGCTCCTACAGTAGAGATCAGATGTGCTCTTACAGTAGAGATCAGATGTGCTCCTACATTAGAGATCAGATGTGCTCCTACAGTAGAGATCAGATGTGCTCCTACAGTAGAGATCAGATGTGCTCCTACAGTAGAGATCAGATGTGCTCCTACATTAGAGATCAGATGTGCTCCTACAGTAGAGATCAGATGTGCTCCTACAGTAGAGATCAGATGTGCTCCTCCAGTAGAGATCAGATGTGCTCCTACAGTAGAGATCAGATGTGCTCCTACAGTAGAGATCAGATGTGCTCCTCCAGTAGAGATCAGATGTGCTCATACAGTAGAGATCAGATGTGCTCCTACAGTAGAGATCAGATGTGCTCCTACAGTAGAGATCAGATGTGCTCCTCCAGTAGAGATCAGATGTGCTCCTCCAGTAGAGATCAGATGTGCTCATACAGTAGAGATCAGATGTGCTCCTACAGTAGAGATCAGATGTGCTCCTCCAGTAGAGATCAGATGTGCTCCTACAGTAGAGATCAGATGTGCTCCTCCAGTAGAGATCAGATGTGCTCATACAGTAGAGATCAGATGTGCTCCTACAGTAGAGATCAGATGTGCTCCTACAGTAGAGATCAGATGTGCTCCTACAGTAGAGATCAGATGTGCTCCTACAGTAGAGATCAGATGTGCTCCTACAGTAGAGATCAGATGTGCTCCTACAGTAGAGATCAGATGTGCTCCTACAGTAGAGATCAGATGTGCTCCTCCAGTAGAGATCAGATGTGCTCCTACATTAGAGATCAGATGTGCTCCTACAGTAGAGATCAGATGTGCTCCTACAGTAGAGATCAGATGTGCTCCTACAGTAGAGATCAGATGTGCTCCTACATTAGAGATCAGATGTGCTCCTACAGTAGAGATCAGATGTGCTCCTACAGTAGAGATCAGATGTGCTCCTACAGTAGAGATCAGATGTGCTCCTCCAGTAGAGATCAGATGTGCTCCTACATTAGAGATCAGATGTGCTCCTACAGAAGAGATCAGATGTGCTCCTCCAGTAGAGATCAGATGTGCTCCTCCAGTAGAGATCAGATGTGCTCCTACAGTAGAGATCAGATGTGCTCCTACAGTAGAGATCAGATGTGCTCCTACAGTATAGATCAGATGTGCTCCTACAGTAGAGATCAGATGTGCTCCTCCAGTAGAGATCAGATGTGCTCCTCCAGTAGAGATCAGATGTGCTCCTACAGTAGAGATCAGATGTGCTCCTACAGTAGAGATCAGATGTGCTCCTACAGTAGAGATCAGATGTGCTCCTACAGTAGAGATCAGATGTGCTCCTACAGTAGAGATCAGATGTGCTCCTCCAGTAGAGATCAGATGTGCTCCTACAGAAGAGATCAGATGTGCTCCTACAGAAGAGATCAGATGTGCTCCTCCAGTAGAGATCAGATGTGCTCCTACAGTAGAGATCAGATGTGCTCCTCCAGTAGAGATCAGATGTGCTCCTACATTAGAGATCAGATGTGCTCCTACAGTAGAGATCAGATGTGCTCCTACAGAAGAGATCAGATGTGCTCCTACAGTAGAGATCAGATGTGCTCCTACAGTAGATCAGATGTGCTCCTACAGTAGAGATCAGATGTGCTCCTACAGTAGAGATCAGATGTGCTCCTACAGTAGATCAGATGTGCTCCTCCAGTAGAGATCAGATGTGCTCCTACATTAGAGATCAGATGTGCTCCTCCAGTAGAGATCAGATGTGCTCCTACAGTAGAGATCAGATGTGCTCCTCCAGTAGAGATCAGATGTGCTCCTACATTAGAGATCAGATGTGCTCCTACAGTCTCACTCCCATCCAGACTCAGAACAGTTCTGTTTAGCGGTGCATTTACTAAATTAGCTCTGTGCCACTGTATGTCCAACTGTACTGTATGTTTTTCTCTTTTTTATTCTAAACTGTTTTAATTATTCTAATTTCTTTTGATTATTTAAATTTCTTCTATGTTAAGCACTTTGAATTACCATTGTGTATGAAATGTGCTATATAAATAAACTTGCCGTGCCTGGTTTTATTTAATAGTTTTAGTCAAGGTTAATGATAATAATACTGACACTTAAAGCTGCAACGCCACACTATTCATACATGGAATTATTTATTAAGCATTTATCTCTTTTATTATTTTATCAAAGCAAAAGTCAATAGAGGCTGAACACAACATAATAATATTTCAAAATATGACTTTAAAGAGCAGAAACAGTGAAACAAGGCTTTACTGAGATTTCCAAAATGCATCTAGTGATTTCCCTGCCGAAGCCTCTCATCCCTGTGGAGAGACTGTTCAACGACTGATGAGTTTAATCACGTGTCGGTGAGATCCACGTGCCTCTGCTGCCCCCTGCTGATCACACACACACACACACACACACACACACACACACTCTCTCTCTGTGTGTGTGAGAGAGTCAGTCAGTCTCTCTCTCACACACAGACAGAGGCACACACACTCTCTCTCTCTCTCTCACACACACACTCTCTCTCTCTCACACACACACACACACACACTCTCTCTCTCACACACACAGTCTCTCAAACACACACACACACACACACACACTCTCTCTCTCTCTCAAACACACACACACTCTCTCTCACTCACACACACACACACACTCTCTCTCTCTCTCTCTCTCACACACACACACGAGCAAACATGCTGGAGACGTCACTTTGGATTGGAGTGAGTGCATCTTGGACGAGGCCTGTAACCGCAGGACACACACACACACACACACACACACACACACACACACACACACACACACACACACACACACACACACACACACACACTGCTGTGACAGAATCATATTAACCATGGAGCCCCTGATTATATGATTATATGGTCATAAGAGGATTATTTAGGGTGTGTAATCACACACACATGCCCTTGACACGGAGGACTCGGGCTGATCCCCGGACAGGAGACGCTGATGTGGAAATACCTCACTAACGGAACAGACTATCATTCGTTAAACCCGTCATTAAACTGAAGTCGCGCTGGTCTTTCCTCTATTGTGTCGTATATCGAGTGAAACGCTTCTGGAACAAGAACACATGTGGGCGGGGCTTGATTGTGTCTGTGAGGAGCTGATTGGATGGTTGTGGTTTGCTATTGGCTGATCTCATGTGAGTGACAGGTTATAGCCCCGCCCTCGTCATCAGAGAAGAGATGCTGCAAGAGGAACTTATTCTCATTCAACATTATTAACACAATGATGATGTGCAGACATAAACCATTTAGAATAAACACTGCAATATTCCATAAAACACAGGAATTGTTTGTTTTGATTTCATGGGGACTTTAAGCTCAACTTTAAGGTGAGAAATTGTAAACTCAACAGTTTTCTCAAAGCCTGTAAACATGTGTCGATCTCAGAATCAGCGCACAGAACAAACGAGAAACAGTTTCATGAGCATTCTGGGGATTTTCCTGATCCTCACTTACGTAATAAAAGCTAAATAAACCCCAACAACAATATACAGTGCTGATTTATACATGAGGATGATGAATGAAGGCGTTTTATTGTAAAAACACGGTTTTCTCTAACGTGGTAGTTTGTAACACTTCAAAGGATCATCAATAACTCAAGATCCCGTTAATCAGGATCTCTTTAATGCAGAAATCGGCCCAGTTTGATTGACAGCCTGAAACTCTGCAGTGTTTGTCCTTCAGCTCATCGTGTTAAACATCAGCATGTTGCGGCATTTCAGACTTTGTGTTTATGAGGTTTACAAAATACAGGCGTCTGAATCTTCAGTTGCAGATGTTGTTCAGAAGTTGTTCAGATGTCGTTCATAAAGCGGGTCACGAGTCGTCATCCGCCTAATCTCTGCGTCACCATCTCGCGGTACATGATGGAGATGTAGATGAAGAGCAGGAGGATGACGAAGAAGTCGTCGAGGAAGCCCAGCAGACCCACGACGCCCTCGGGGATGAAGTCGAGCGGAGACGCCAGATACACCAGCGCTCCCAGCAGAACCAGCAGGATCCGCAGCCGGAACATCCAGAACAGGCCTCCCACCGAGAACACCTCTCTGAAGGCGTGCCGGAGCAGCGTGGGGACGTCCCGGAGCCGGTCCAGCAGCTGCACACACACACACACACACACACACACACACACACTGAGCCAATGCAAACATGCAGTCGTTCAGTCGTATTCCCACTGCCGTCCAATCAAACGCGCTCTGGAATGAGAGCGCCGCCCCCTGAGACCACATGACCCCAATACACTCACAGATCTTTATAGACCGTATGCGCCAGAGAAACGAGCGCCGCCATCTTCAGAATATTGTCTTTGAACTTCCGTTTTTGCGGTCGCTCTGTATATCTCTATGGCATCGCAGTCCAGGAGTAATCAGCTGGTGAAGTGGCTTTACTTATTGTAGAGTTAACGAAAGTTATCATGAACATGCCACCTTCTGCCACCTTCATAACAGCTCTCGATTATGGAGATGTTTTGTATAAAGTGACTTCTATGTTCCTTCGACACGCTTTATCATGGAGCGCTGGGTTTTATAACGAACAGTAGTTTCAGCTCTCGGTATAAGAGCTGGGGCCTGATGTATAAACGTTGCGTACGCACAAAATGGGCATAGAAATATGCGTACGCATTTTTCCACGCACATATCGGGATTTGAACTTGAAAAAATGAACTTGGCGTAAATAAGTGCGCACCGTAAGGATACTCTTGACCGTGCGTACGCACATTCTGGAGACAAAGGGAATTGGCGACACCGATGGTGAGCTGGAGTCTTTTGGTCTTTTGGTCACTTTTAGACAGAAATTCTAAAGAAGATTATACATATACAGAAAGATAATACAAATATGATTTCACTCACCAAGCCTGTCACTTGAAGCAAATCTCCATCCCTTCTTAAATGTCCGTGCCAGTGAGCGCGCTGGGCCGTTAGTGAAACTAACGCATAAAGCCTATCTAACGGCAGATCTTCATTATGAGTGCTAATCACCTAATCATAAAAACACTGCATGTTCACAATAACAGTTTAAATAAATGAAATAATTATTTAAACTATGTTTTACTTCTGTAAACATTTAGATTCAATATGCCAAATTCTCATTAAAGGAGTTAAACACTTAAACTACATGAAATCATTACTGAGAAGTAACAACATTTTTTATATTCAATAATGTCAATTCAATTTATATTTTCCTAATGTCTTGTACCGTTAAACATATCACGTGGATGAATAATGTAAATGTAAATGTAAAATGTAAATGATATGCAGATGAGGATATGCATAGTAAAACTAGGCGTTGTAATCTCCATATATGGTTATTTCGGGGTGGAGTGTGCGCACAATCTTCCGCTGACTGGGATTTATAAAGTGAATTCTGCGCAGGTTCTGGCGTACGAACGGTTTTATAAATGAGGCCCCAGGGCTTCACTCTCGACTTCACTTCAGCAGTTACTGCATGAGGAACAGGCTTTGGGTTTGCAGCCGCTCCCTGTGATCAAACACTCGAATAAATGATTTAAAGACGCAGACTTTGGTGTCAGTGTTCGGTGAGCTGTTAAAGGAAGAATCAAATTGCATACGCTTTATTAATGTCTGGTGTTTTGTAACTGTAACATTGTCAATTATAATAAAGAGATTTTTAATCTCAGAAACTTTTTTTTTTTACCTGGTTAAATAAAGGACAATAAATAAATGAACTGAAGAGGATGTACACCTCAAAGGCGGCGGAGCTTCGGAGCCACACCCACCCATCGCATCATCATCACCGCGGACCAATGGGAGTGCAGAGGCTTTCCCGGCCGAGAGAGTGATGGGTTTCGAACTAACTGGACTCTGATCTTCTCTACCCGCCCTGACCCAGAACTGTTCACTGGACTCTGATCTTCTCTACCCGCCCTGACCCAGAACTGTTCACTGGACTCTGATCTTCTCTGCCTGCCCTGACCCAGAACTGTTCACTGGACTCTGATCTTCTCTGCCTGCCCTGACCCAGAACTGTTCACTGGACTCTGATCTTCTCTACCTGCCCTGACCCAGAACTGTTCACTGGACTCTGATCTTCTCTGCCTGCCCTGACCCAGAACTGTTCACTGGACTCTGATCTTCTCTACCTGCCCTGACCCAGAACTGTTCACTGGACTCTGATCTTCTCTGCCTGCCCTGACCCAGAACTGTTCACTGGACTCTGATCTTCTCTACCTGCCCTGACCCAGAACTGTTCACTGGACTCTGATCTTCTCTGCCTGCCCTGACCCAGAACTGTTCACTGGACTCTGATCTTCTCTACCTGCCCTGACCCAGAACTGTTCACTGGACTCTGATCTTCTCTGCCTGCCCTGACCCAGAACTGTTCACTGGACTCTGATCTTCTCTGCCTGCCCTGACCCAGAACTGTTCACTGGACTCTGATCTTCTCTACCTGCCCTGACCCAGAACTGTTCACTGGACTCTGATCTTCTCTACCTGCCCTGACCCAGAACTGTTCACTGGACTCTGATCTTCTCTACCTGCCCTGACCCAGAACTGTTCACTGGACTCTGATCTTCTCTACCTGCCCTGACCCAGAACTGTTCACTGGACTCTGATCTTCTCTACCTGCCCTGACCCAGAACTGTTCACTGGACTCTGATCTTCTCTACCTGCCCTGACCCAGAACTGTTCACTGGACTCTGATCTTCTCTGCCTGCCCTGACCCAGAACTGTTCACTGGACTCTGATCTTCTCTACCTGCCCTGACCCAGAACTGTTCACTGGACTCTGATCTTCTCTACCTGCCCTGACCCAGAACTGTTCACTGGACTCTGATCTTCTCTGCCTGCCCTGACCCAGAACTGTTCACTGGACTCTGATCTTCTCTGCCTGCCCTGACCCAGAACTGTTCACTGGACTCTGATCTTCTCTGCCTGCCCTGACCCAGAACTGTTCACTGGACTCTGATCTTCTCTACCTGCCCTGACCCAGAACTGTTCACTGGACTCTGATCTTCTCTGCCTGCCCTGACCCAGAACTGTTCACTGGACTCTGATCTTCTCTACCTGCCCTGACCCAGAACTGTTCACTGGACTCTGATCTTCTCTACCTGCCCTGACCCAGAACTGTTCACTGGACTCTGATCTTCTCTACCTGCCCTGACCCAGAACTGTTCACTGGACTCTGATCTTCTCTACCTGCCCTGACCCAGAACTGTTCACTGGACTCTGATCTTCTCTACCTGCCCTGACCCAGAACTGTTCACTGGACTCTGATCTTCTCTACCTGCCCTGACCCAGAACTGTTCACTGGACTCTGATCTTCTCTGCCTGCCCTGACCCAGAACTGTTCACTGGACTCTGATCTTCTCTGCCTGCCCAGACCCAGAACTGTTCACTGGACTCTGATCTTCTCTGCCTGCCCTGACCCAGAACTGTTCACTGGACTCTGATCTTCTCTACCTGCCCTGACCCAGAACTGTTCACTGGACTCTGATCTTCTCTGCCTGCCCTGACCCAGAACTGTTCACTGGACTCTGATCTTCTCTACCCGCCCTGACCCAGAACTGTTCACTGGACTCTGATCTTCTCTGCCTGCCCTGACCCAGAACTGTTCACTGGACTCTGATCTTCTCTGCCTGCCCAGACCCAGAACTGTTCACTGGACTCTGATCTTCTCTGCCTGCCCTGACCCAGAACTGTTCACTGGACTCTGATCTTCTCTACCTGCCCTGACCCAGAACTGTTCACTGGACTCTGATCTTCTCTGCCTGCCCTGACCCAGAACTGTTCACTGGACTCTGATCTTCTCTGCCTGCCCTGACCCAGAACTGTTCACTGGACTCTGATCTTCTCTACCTGCCCTGACCCAGAACTGTTCACTGGACTCTGATCTTCTCTACCTGCCCTGACCCAGAACTGTTCACTGGACTCTGATCTTCTCTACCTGCCCTGACCCAGAACTGTTCACTGGACTCTGATCTTCTCTGCCTGCCCTGACCCAGAACTGTTCACTGGACTCTGATCTTCTCTGCCTGCCTCGATCCTTTGCCTGTTTTACTGGTTTGTCTCAGCCTTGCCTTCTCTGTTCTGTTTGCCACTGTTGGACCCTGCCTGTTTTGATTATTCTAATAAATGCTGCAAATGGATCCTCCTGACTCCGCCTCGTCACAACACTCTAGATGTGCTTATATCTCTATATGGAGTAAATGAGCTGATCCTCTGGGTCCTAAAGCCAGTTTCCTTCACTGTGCATTCAGACACGCATGTACACATTATACAGTCATTTTAAGGTAAAGTTTGAGCATTTATAGGTTTTTCTGTGTGAACTGAATTATGAGATGAAATAGTCAGAATTGAGATAAAAAGTTATGACTTAATGTTTCACACTTTTTATCTAATAATTTTAACTTTTTAGGTCATAATATCAAAAGTATGTCATAACTGAGTTTTAATGTCATAATTAAGATCTACGGAAGGATGAGGACTCACGGAGCGCGGCTGCCCGGAGAACCTGCGGTTATAGTCGTTGATGTCGGTGAGGATCAGAGCCGGCTCCACCTGCCCGTCTGCAGTCGCAGCGCTGGGACCGCTGTCGTGGAAGAGCGGGAACAGCAGGGTCACCTGACACACAGGAAAGGTCAAGGGTCAGCACACATCTGCCTCATACAGGTTTACTGACAGGATATGCTCAGGGTTAGGAACTAACACTCGCCACATGCAGGTAAAAATCAACTGTGGCGGGAAACGCTGATATATGAATCTGCTCATATACGCTACATATAACAGCGCTTGTTCATGTGCATCGAAGCAATAGCGAAGATTAAAAAGCATTTGGAGAACAGAAAAGCCATTTTTAGATGTTCTGTGTACTGTATTGATCTGTCCGCAAAAAACACTGTTTTGGTGAAAAGGATGAAAGAGGAAATTAAGAAATTAATGTTTCGAAATACAAATTTATAATATATAAGCTGTACCGTAGTTAACCTGGTTTATTTCTTTCCTCTATTTCTTTTTGACTAAGTTCTGAATGGCCGGTAAATTTAGTAGCCATTTTGGCCGGTGAAAAAGTGAAAAAGTTCATTTCAAACCCTGATTCTGATGCTTTAAGCCACTGAACTCAACAAACATCAAACAAATCATAAATCCACATCTGATCTGAGATTCACCATTTGCCTGCAGATGGGGCAGTTGATGGCGCCGAGCCACGCTCCGTAACGCCAGTACGCCACGATACACGGACCTGCGAAACACACACACACACACACACATTTCAGGAGGAGCTTGATCGGCTCAACTGCGTTTACATGCAACCAAATAATCCGCTAGTAATGGGACTGGCGGCTCAATCGCACTGAAAGCTTCGTGTAAACGATCCGCTTGAGCTCGATCAGAGTGGAATATCGATCGGATTGAAAGGAGTGTTTATTTCTTTTCGAATCCGATCGAGAGAACGTGAACACTTGATCAGATTGAAACCGAAACTGAAAGACTTCGCATGTGCAATGACGTAGAAATAGCATAATGTAAACTCCTGATGGAGTTTTTGGACACCATTAGGTGTTTTTCGGTTCCTTGCCACTGTTGCCTTTGGCTTGCTCAGTTGGGGATATTCAAATTAATTAACCAATCATTAATACCATTGATCAGCCCTACCAAACGTGGAGGTCTTTCCACTAAGAAACGAACATTGTTATGTTGTTTTGATTGATACTGTGAAGCTGCTTTGATACAATCTGTATTGTGAAAAGCGCTATTTAAATATACTTCACTTGACTAATGACGTAGAAATACTGTAATGATGTAGTAATAGCATAATGATGTAGAAATAGCGTAATGTAGAAATAGCGTAATGTAGAAATAGCGTAATGACATAGAAATAGCGCAATGACATAGAAATAGCGTAATGTAGAAATAGCGCAATGATGTAGAAATAGCGCAATGACGTAGAAATAGCGCAATGACGTAGAAATAGCGCAATGACGTAGAAATAGCGCAATGACGTAGAAATAGCGCAATGATGTAGAAATAGCGCAATGATGTAGAAATAGCGTAATGACGTAGACATAGCGCAATGACGTAGAAAGCGTAATGACGTAGAAATAGCGTAATGACGCAGCGGCACAGCGGCTCATACGCTCATTATCTCCTAATTATGACCAGAAATGGATAAATATTAAGTCTGCTGTTTAAAACAAATAAAGAACTAATGTAGGAGAATAGTTTGTGTGCACAGACAGCGGGAAACTCTGTCAAAAAATATATATTCCGAAGT
The DNA here is from genome assembly GCA_031834385.1 of Semotilus atromaculatus. Taxonomy (NCBI): domain Eukaryota; kingdom Metazoa; phylum Chordata; class Actinopteri; order Cypriniformes; family Leuciscidae; genus Semotilus; species Semotilus atromaculatus. The sequence continues at coordinate 17,158 of JAULUF010000110.1, read as the reverse complement.
TTATATATATATATATATAAAATATATTTGAAGCACATATTTTAATCCAATCACATGTTTAGCATTCATGTAAACACTACATTCATATTCACCAATCGGAATGAATTCAGTGCGACAAACAGAAGCTGTGCATGTGAACTGGTGTGAACTGGTGTGAACTGGTGTGAACTGGTGTGAACTGGTGTGAACTGGTGTGAACTGGTGTGAACTGGTGCGAACTGGTGCTCACCGCAGAAGAGATGCCCACAGTTGGTCTCGACGGGCAGAACCGCTTGCTGGAGACACACGGGACACGACATGTCCGAGTAGAACTGATGCCTCGACTCCGAGGACGAGCCCTGCATGCACGCACACACACACACACACACACACACACACACACACACACAGATTACTTTTTCAAGTAACTAGTAAAGTAACATATTACTTTTAAAATGTACATAAAAATATCTGAGTTACTTTTTCAAATAAATAACGCAAGCATTGACCGTGCATTTACTCATCTCACTTTACTCAAGATCCAAAAATGCATAAATCTGTGAAATGCAGGATCAGAATACTATGCAAAGCTCCAATAACTAAATGTAAATATGTTAAATAAAAATTTTTTATGCATTTAATCTCACTTTATTGACCAATGCACTTGCTTCTGACCTTCGATGATTCAGTTAAAACATAAGCAATTTTTAGTTTGTTTTTATAAGATAAAGTACGTTTTAAACTTCTTTCTCCTGCATCCTATTCGTCTGTTATCCAGAACAGCAGCTGAAAGGTTTGAGCGGCTCCCTCTACTGTACTCTACTGTACTATACTCTACTGTACTCTACCCCTACTGTACTCTACCCCTACTCTACTCTACCCTACTCTACTGTACTCTACTGTACTCTACTCTACTCTACTCTACTCTACTGTACTCTACTCTACTGTACTCTACTCTACTGTACTCTACTCTACTCTACTCTACTCTACTGTACTCTACTCTACTGTACTCTACTCTACTGTACTCTACTGTACTCTACTGTACTCTACTGTACTCTACTGTACTCTACTGTACTCTACTCTACTCTACTGTACTCTACCCTACTGTACTCTACCCTACTGTACTCTACCCTACTGTACTCTACCCTACTGTACTCTACCCTACTGTACTCTACCCTACTGTACTCTACTCTACCCTACTGTACTCTACCCTACTGTACTCTACCCTACTGTAATGTACCCTACTGTAATGTACTGTACTCTACTCTACCCTACCGTACTCTACCCTACCGTCTACCCTACCGTCCTCTACCCTACCGTACTCTACCCTACCGTACTCTACCCTACCGTACTCTACCCTACCGTACTCTACCCTACCGTACTCTACCCTACCGTACTCTACCCTACCGTACTCTACCCTACCGTACTCTACCCTACCGTACTCTACCCTACCGTACTCTACCCTACCGTACTCTTACCGTACTCTACCCTACCGTACTCTACCCTACTATACTCTACCCTACCGTACTGTACTATACTCTACCCTACCGTACTGTACTATACTCTACCCTACCATACTCTACCCTACCATACTCTACCCTACCATACTCTACCCTACCATACATACTCTACCCTACCATACATACTCTACCCTACCATACTCTACCCTACCATACTCTACCCTACCATACTCTACCCTACCATACTCTACCCTACCATACTCTACCCTACCATACTCTACCCTACCATACTCTACCCTACCATACTCTACCCTACCATACTCTACCCTACCATACTCTACCCTACCATACTCTACCCTACCATACTCTACCCTACCATACTCTACCCTACCATACTCTACCCTACCATACTCTACCCTACCATACTCTACCCTACCATACTCTACCCTACCATACTCTACCCTACCATACTCTACCCTACCCCACTGTACCCTACCCCACTGTACCCTACCCCACTGTACCCTACCGTACTCTACCCTACCGTACTCTACCCTACCGTACTCTACCCTACCGTACTCTACCCTACCGTACTCTACCCTACCGTACTCTACCCTACCGTACTCTACTGTACTGTAACGCAATTAGTTACTTTTTAAAGGAGTAACGCAATATTAACGCACTACTTTTCTAAAAAAGTTACTAAGTAACGCAATTAGTTACTTTTTAAAGCTACACTGTGTAAATTTTAAAGTTGATTCTTAGTAAAAAACACTTTATTCTTTCAAAATTATATGTGCTCATTAATGTGCAATTATTCTACCAACTAATCAAGTATTCTCGTAAGTGTAGAATCTGCCATTTAGAATACATATGAGCGAGCCGCTCGAATGGCAGAAGCCATGTTGCACATCCATCTTGAAAATACATGAGGCAAAGAGGGACATTCCTGGAAATTCAAGCTTCGCCTTTCGTGTTTTTACACTCAGTGGCTCGTGACGAATGCGAGCGGGAGATTACTCACGACTGTCGGCAGATTTGGAACAATACGCCACCGCAGGAATGGGAGGGGCTAGAAAGTAATATTCAGTTGGTAGTCATATACAATTTCACCGCTAGATGGGAGTAAATCCCACAGAGAGCAGCTCTAAGGGAGTAACGCAATATTGTAACGCGTTACTTTTCGAAGTAACTTTCCCCAACACTGCTGATCAGCTGAGAACAAACCCTGATATGACAAACACAGGTGGTAATGTTCCTCTACACACACACACACACACACACACACACACCTGCTCGGACTGAAGCTGTTCTCGCACCACACGCACATGCTCCTGGTTCTCCGGGTGGATCCGCTGCTGCTCGTTCCTGAGAGACGAGATCGTACCGTGTGTGAGTGATCTGGTGTGGGGTCAGGGGTCGGGGGTCAGGGGTCAGGGGTCGTCTCACCTGCAGAGCAGCGTCGCCAGGCCGAACAGAAAGGTCACGCTGAGCACCAGAACCAGCAGAACCGGGTCACTCACGCCTTCAATGAGCGAATCTTCCTCTGGAACCAGAGAACCGTCCAAACACTCGCTCGCTTCCATTACGCCTGCTCATATCCTCCAGCTCTGTGTACAACACAACACAATATAACACAACACAACACAACACAATATAACACAACACAACACAATATAACACAACACAACACAACAAAATATAACACAACACAATACAACACAATACAACACAACACAATATAACAACACAATATAACACAACACAATATAACAACACAATATAACACAACACAATACAACACAACACAATACAACACAACAAAATATAACACAACACAACAACACAACACAATACAACACAACACAATATAATAACACAACACAATATAACACAACACAATATAACACAACACAATATAACACAACACAATATAACACAACACAATATAACAATATAACACAATATAACACAATATAACACAATATAATACCACAATATATCACAATAAACCACAACACAATATATTACTATTACTAATAACACTCACTCACTCACTCACTCACTCTCTCTCTCTCTCTCTCTCTCTCACACACACAAACTCTCTCTCTCACACACAACCACACACACACTCTCTCTCTCTCTCTCACACACACACACACACAAACCTCTCTCTCACACACACACACACTCACTCACTCACTCACTCACTCACTCACTCACTCACACTCTCTCTCTCACACTCACACACACACACACACACACACACACACACACACACACACACACACACACACACACACACACACACACACACACTCTCTCTCTCTCTCTCTATCACTCCCTCACTCTCTCTCTCTCACACACACACACACAGTCAGTGGCTGCTGTTCAAACACTTACATGAGAAAACACTCCCCAGTTTCAGGCCTCACTCAGACACACTTTCGCAAAAAACAAACAAACTGGTTTGTGTGTGTGTGTGTTGTGTATTGGAGCTAATGGGCGGAATCAGTTCCGCATTCCTCCTTCAGGGGTCCTTCCTTCGGCTGGAGTGAGCGCTCGAGCGCCGCCTGTCGCTCTGAAGGACGGAACACAGAACAGGCTAACTTACATTCTGAAGAAAACCTAGAGAAAAACACATTCACTCTATCATTATATCAATATATCATCCTTATGTCTCTTATACAATCACACCCCATATAAATACCTCTAAAAAACAAACAAAGTTCCGCCTTCGTCATCACCGGGTTAAAAGCGGTCCGTTTCACTGCCTGTCTCACTTCAAGTGTTCTCGTGGGCGTTTTTTTCATCCTACTATTTTTCATATTTTAAAATAACTATTCTCCGGGTTAAAACATCTAGTCGCGAAAGAAGTTTTCTTCAGCGTGATTTTCCTTCAGGCTTTAGGTGTCCCGATCCTGCAGGGTGGCAGCTGAAGGACCCCGTGTGTCTGAGGAAGAATCCGCTAATGTGTGTCTGTCACCGCCGCTTGATTAATCTAAATCACATTTCGACATTTTAATTCGACAGGATTTTCCCCTTAGTCGGACATTAATCGCACAGGCACTCATTATATTTATATTCCCCCGGAGATTCGCGCGATTAAACATCAGTTGTGAGTCCGAGCGAACATGAGCGCGCCGGAGACTGTGGACCGGGTCGAGCTGTGCGAGAGTCTCCTGACATGGGTGAGTCCACCTCTCTGTCTGAGATATATATGATATCACTATCTAGACGAACTCTCCTGTATGATATCCGCTGTAAATCTGACGCTCAATGGGGTTATAATAAGGACTGGAGCTTGATTCTATATAACAGGCTGTTTACATTCATCTGTTTACACACACACACACACACACACTGCAGTGCAGTTCTGCAGTGCTGGTCATAATGACTGTTGGTCAGTTACTGGATCTGGGTCAGTTCAGATTATATAGAGTTTAATAGTGCACTGACCTCAGATCAGCTGATTATAGAGATGATTGACTGACTGATCACCTATTGATCATTGATTGATTGATGACTGTCTGTTCAAGCATCTGGTCGTGAGTGTGAGAGAGAGAGAGTATGTGTGTGTGTGTGTGTGTGTGTGTGTGAGTGAGACAGAGTCTCTGTGTGTGTGTTCAGTTGTGTGTTCGCTATCCCAGAATCCTCCTGAAACATCAAGTTATCGTCATGTTGAATCTGTCGACACACTCGGTTGGAGATCAACACTCTTTCAAACATCATAGCGTCAGACAAACATGTAGAGTGAGAAGAGAGAGAAGAGAGAGAAGAGTGAGAAGAGAGAGAGAAGAGTGAGAATAGAGAGAAGAGAGAGAAGAGTGAGAAGAGAGAGAAGAGTGAGAAGAGTGAGAAGAGAGAGAAGAGAGAGAAGAGTGAGAAGAGAGAGAAGAGTGAGAGAAGAGAGAGAAGAGTGAGAAGAGAGAGAAGAGAGAGAGAAGAGTGAGAGAGAAGAGTGTGAGAAGAGAGAGAAGAGTGAGAGAGAAGAGTGAGAGAAGAGAGAGAAGAGAGAGAAGAGTGAGAAGAGTGAGAATAGTGAGAAGAGTGAGAAGAGAGAAGAGAGAGAGAAGAGAGGGAAGAGTGAGAATAGAGAGAAGAGAGAGAAGAGAGAGAGAAGAGTGAGAGAAGAGAGATAAGAGAGAGAAGAGTGAGAAGAGAGAGAAGAGTGAGAAGAGAGAGAAGAGTGAGAAGAGTGAGAGAAGAGAGAGAAGAGTGAGGAGAGAAGAGATAGAAGAGTGAGAGAGGAGAGAGAAGAGTGAGGAGAGAAGAGATAGAAGAGAGAGAAGAGTGAGAGAGGAGAGAGAAGAGAGAGAAGAGTGAGAGGAGAGAGGAGAGAGAGGAGAGAGAAGAGTGAGAGAAGAGTGAGAAGAGAGAGAAGAGAGAGAAGAGTGAGAAGAGAGAGAAGAGTGAGAAGAGTGAGAAGAGTGAGAAGAGAGAGAAGAGTGAGAAGAGAGAGAAGAGTGAGAAGAGAGAGAAGAGTGAGAATAGAGAGAAGAGTGAGAAGAGAGAGAAGAGTGAGGAGAGAAGAGATAGAAGAGAGAGAAGAGTGAGAGAAGAGAGAGAAGAGTGAGGAGAGAGAGGAGAGAGAAGAGTGAGAGAAGAGTGAGAAGAGAGAGAAGAGTGAGGAGAGAAGAGATAGAAGAGAGAGAAGAGTGAGAGAGGAGAGAGAAGAGTGAGAGGAGAGAGGAGAGAGAGGAGAGAGAAGAGTGAGAGAAGAGTGAGAAGAGAGTGTGAGGAGAGAAGAGAGAGAGAAGAGAGAGAAGAGTGAGGAGAGAAGAGATAGAGGAGAGAGAAGAGTGAGAGGAGAGAGAGGAGAGAGAAGAGTGAGAAGAGTGAGAAGAGTGAGAAGAGTGAGAAGAGAGAGAAGAGAGAGAAGAGAGAGAAGAGTGAGAAGAGTGAGAAGAGAGAGAGAGAGGAGAGAGAGAAGAGATAGAGGAGAGAGAAGAGTGAGAGGAGAGAGAAGAGTGAGAAGAGAGAGAAGAGAGAGAAGAGAGAGAAGAGTGAGAAGAGAGAGAAGAGAGAGAAGAGAGAGAAGAGATAGAGGAGAGAGAAGAGTGAGAGGAGAGAGAGAAGAGTGAGAAGAGTGAGAAGAGAGAGAAGAGAGAGAAGAGAGAGAAGAGTGAGAAGAGAGAGAAGAGAGAGAAGAGAGAGAAGAGATAGAGGAGAGAGAAGAGTGAGAGGAGAGAGAGGAGAGAGAAGAGTGAGAAGAGTGAGAAGAGAGAGAAGAGAGAGAAGAGAGAGAAGAGAGAGAAGAGAGAGAAGAGAGAGAAGAGAGAGAAGAGAGAGAAGAGATAGAGGAGAGAGAAGAGTGAGAGGAGAGAGAGGAGAGAGAAGAGTGAGAAGAGTGAGAAGAGAGAGAAGAGAGAGAAGAGTGAGAAGAGTGAGAAGAGTGAGAAGAGAGAGAAGAGTGAGAAGAGAGAGAAGAGTGAGGAGAGAAGAGATAGAGGAGAGAGAAGAGATAGAGGAGAGAGAAGAGTGAGAAGAGTGAGAAGAGTGAGAAGAGAGAGAAGAGAGAGAAGAGAGAGAAGAGTGAGAAGAGTGAGAAGAGAGAGAAGAGAAGAGATAGAAGATAGAGGAGAGAGAAGAGTGAGAAGAGTGAGAAGAGTGAGAAGAGAGAGAAGAGAGAGAAGAGAGAGAAGAGTGAGAAGAGAGAGAAGAGAGAGAAGAGAGAGAAGAGATAGAGGAGAGAGAAGAGTGAGAGGAGAGAGAGGAGAGA
>JAULUF010000110.1:5000-7500 GCA_031834385.1 Semotilus atromaculatus | reverse complement strand
AGTGTGAGTGACATCATCACAGCCAGATGTTAATCTGAGTGTGTTTTCAGTTCTTCTGTTTCCTGAGGCGTGGGCGCGTCTTCCTGAGTCCTGCGTTAGCATGCGCGAGTTTAGCATGATGCTAGTGAGGACTCTCAGCACAATAGGGCTTTGTGTTGAGGCTGGAGTTCGGCTGTTTGGACTCGTGCTGCAAACGCCCAGAAAACCCTTTTCCATTGTGGCCAGCAGATTAAAGTGTCAGCGCATTAGCAGGAGTGAATGGAGCCTGTGTGTGTAATGGACACTTGAGCTCAGGACACACACACTTGAGTTTCCCAACTCGTCATGTGACCTGCGATTACAGCGCTCGCTCCAGTAATGGATCTAAACGGATGAAGCCGCGTCTCAGCCACATAAAATCACTTTGATTTCTTACAAATTACATTTTTTCATTTTATTGATTCCATGGATTGTATAATTTTCACGATTTCAATTAATTAGACATGCATTTTGATTCAAGAGTTAAGAATAATTAAATGTCTAATTAATTGAAATCGTAAAATGATATAGGCCTAATCTAACAAAAATTTAGTAAAAGTTAATACATTAACAATAATTTACAAAAAAATACGTTTTCAGAGCCCCTATGAAATATGCTTTATTTTCTTCCAAATTCCATGTTTAACATGTCAATATTTCTGGATTCCATTTGAATGGTTTAATAAAATTTTAATGATCAATGAAGAAACATGAAAAACATGCAGACTTCAGATGTCAATAAGTCTTTAATGTTCACAGACACTAGTGTACAGCCCTGATTTAGATTTTTTCATCCACAATCTGCCAAATCCTGTGACATTCTGCATTTTACAGTAAATTCCATTTTTAACTCTTTCCATGATTCCGTCTGAACCGTACAGTAGTTCCCACATTTGGTTTGAAACGAACACATTTTCTATATAAAATTTGGTTTGCTACATTTTTCTAAATGTCATAATCATTTGTTACCAAACAAGTGTTCATGACTTCAATGAACTCACTGTTTCTGCCTTAAATTATTACATTCTTTAAATTAATAAATTTTTCTCTAACTGTGATTTTGTATTTGTACATTTCTGAAAAGTATAACTTAGACTTAAGTAACAGATCACTGTAAACTGTAATGTGGACTCATGCATTTCTGTAAAGTTCTGTGTGTTGTGAAAAGCGCTATACAAATAAATGTGAATTGAACGGAATTAATATAAATGAAGTTCAGGCGTTCTACATTCCTCCTGTTGTCACTGTCATGTGACCTACAGTTGCTTGAATACTATGTATTTGCAAGTACGAGTCTGCTGTTTTTCGCTTACTATATAGTAGTAGTGTTAGTAGCTCCAGTCTCACCCGTCCTCATGGGAACTTCAGGAAGTGATGCGTTGTGTTCCTGGTGTTGACCCTGTGTCGTTGTGTTTGTGTTCAGATCCAGACGTTTGGAGTGGAGGCGGCGTGCTCGAGCGTGGACGAGCTGACCGGAGGCCTGGCCATGGCACAAGTCCTGCAGAAGATGTGTGTGAGACGCAACACATCGCAGTTCCCATGCTCCCGCAAACAACATCTGACTCCTTTCATTTCACGATAACGATGGCACAATATAGTTTCTTTGTGATTTTAGGATTATCATGGCAAAAAAATTCATTGCATTGAATTTCATAAAATTGCAATTATCAAATGAAAAAATAAAACACTGCATAGTCATTGCTGTATGAATTAAATACACATGAACGCTTATTAAAGTTGCAAAGTTTTTGATAAAGTATTCAGTCAAGAGCTGTGAGTGATTTTCTCGAAGTTTTTTGTAGTTTGGTTAACACTAATTACAGCAGCAGGGTTATTAGGCGGCTGTCACTTTAAGACTTAATGCACAGGTCTATTATACTGATACACACCCAACTGTTTACGCTCATAACTGCCCATGTTTACACTCATAACTGCCTCTGTTTACACTCATAACTGCCTCTGTTTACGCTCATAACTGCCTCTGTTTACGCTCATAACGGCCCCTGTTTACGCTCATAACTGCCCCTGTTTACGCTCATAACGGCCCCTGTTTACGCTCATAACTGCCCCTGTTTACGCTCATAACGGCCCCTGTTTACACTCATAACTGCCTCTGTTTACGCTCATAACTGTCTCTGTTTACACTCATAACTGCCTCTGTTTACGCTCATAACTGCCTCTGTTTACGCTCATAACGGCCCCTGTTTACGCTCATAACTGCCCCTGTTTACGCTCATAACGGCCCCTGTTTACGCTCATAACTGCCCCTGTTTACGCTCATAACGGCCCCTGTTTACACTCATAACTGCCTCTGTTTACGCTCATAACTGCCTCTGTTTACGCTCATAACGGCCCCTGTTTACGCTCATAACTGCCCCTGTTTACGCTCATAACTGCCTCTGTTTACGCTCATAACGGCCCCTGTTTACGCTCATAACTGCCCCTGTTTACGCTCATAACGGCCCCTGTTTACGCTCATAAC
>JAULUF010000109.1:557500-560000 GCA_031834385.1 Semotilus atromaculatus | reverse complement strand
CCCAAACCAAGTGCAATGGACTCCCCGCCCCCTAATTAGTATATGGGAGGAGTTTCAGCTCTCTAGGAGCAAAAATAAGGGGGGGAGACAGGGGGTGACATACCATATCTCGTCGCCTGGTGGCGCTAGAGCTCCCAAACCAAGTGCAATCGACTCCCCGCCCCCTAATTAGTATATGGGCGGGGTTTCAGCTCTCTAGGTGCAATAATAAGGGGGGTGACATACCATATCTCGGCGCCTGGTGGCGCTAGAGCTCCCAAACCAAGTGCAATCGACTCCCCGCCCCCTAATTAGTATATGGGCGGAGTTTCGGCCCTCTAGGACCCCGGGAAGACAGAAATATAGGGGGGGGGTGACAAAAGGGGGGGGTGACAGATTCGTATTTAGCCCTATAACCTAACCCTAACCCTAACCCTAACCCTAACCCTAACCCTAACCCTAACCCTAACCCTAACCCACACTCTAACCCTAACCCTAACCCTAACCCTAACCCTAACCCCTAGAAAATACCCCTAGAAAATACCCCTGATTTTGGGAAAGTCAACCCTGGAAAATAGCCCTGAAAAAGTGGGAAAATAGCCCTGGAAAATAGCCCTGAAAAAGTGGAAAAATAGCCCTGGAAAATAGCCCTGAAAAAGTGGAAAAATAGCCCTGAAAAAATAGCCCTGGAAAGTGCGAAAGTCAACCCTAGTTGCAGTACCATATCTCGGCGCCAAGTGGCGCTAGAGCGCCCAAGCCGAGTGCAATGGACTCCCCGCCCCCTTATTAGTATATGGGAGGAGTTTCAAGTAAAACCCACAAAAAAACACAAGTCCCACCCACAAAAAACACAAGTCCCACCCACAAAAAACACAAGTCCCACCCACAAAAAACACAAGTCCCACCCAGAAAAAAACACAAGTCCCACCCCCAAAAAACACAAGTCCCACCCACAAAAAACACAAGTCCCACCCAGAAAAAAACACAAGTCCCACCCCCAAAAAAACACAAGTCCCACCCCCAAGATCTGGGTAAGTTTTGGGAAAGATGTGGGTGAGTTTTTAGAAAGATCACAAGTCCCACCCCAAAAAATCACAAGTCCCACCCCAAAAAATCACAAGTCCCACCCCAAAAAATCACAAGTCCCACCCCAAAAAAACACAAGTCCAACCCCAAAAAAACACAAGTCCCACCCCAAAAAAACACAAGTCCCACCCCAAAAAAACACAAGTCCCACCCCCCAAAAAAACACAAGTCCCACCCCAAACCAAGTGCAATGGACTCCCCGCCCCCTAATTAGTATATGGGAGGAGTTTCAGCTCTCTAGGAGCAAAAATAAGGGGGGGAGACAGGGGGTGACATACCATATCTCGTCGCCTGGTGGCGCTAGAGCTCCCAAACCAAGTGCAATCGACTCCCCGCCCCCTAATTAGTATATGGGCGGGGTTTCAGCTCTCTAGGTGCAATAATAAGGGGGGTGACATACCATATCTCGGCGCCTGGTGGCGCTAGAGCTCCCAAACCAAGTGCAATCGACTCCCCGCCCCCTAATTAGTATATGGGCGGAGTTTCGGCCCTCTAGGACCCCGGGAAGACAGAAATATAGGGGGGGGGTGACAAAAGGGGGGGGTGACAGATTCGTATTTAGCCCTATAACCTAACCCTAACCCTAACCCTAACCCTAACCCTAACCCTAACCCTAACCCTAACCCTAACCCACACTCTAACCCTAACCCTAACCCTAACCCTAACCCTAACCCCTAGAAAATACCCCTAGAAAATACCCCTGATTTTGGGAAAGTCAACCCTGGAAAATAGCCCTGAAAAAGTGGGAAAATAGCCCTGGAAAATAGCCCTGAAAAAGTGGAAAAATAGCCCTGGAAAATAGCCCTGAAAAAGTGGAAAAATAGCCCTGAAAAAATAGCCCTGGAAAGTGCGAAAGTCAACCCTAGTTGCAGTACCATATCTCGGCGCCAAGTGGCGCTAGAGCGCCCAAGCCGAGTGCAATGGACTCCCCGCCCCCTTATTAGTATATGGGAGGAGTTTCAAGTAAAACCCACAAAAAAACACAAGTCCCACCCACAAAAAACACAAGTCCCACCCACAAAAAACACAAGTCCCACCCACAAAAAACACAAGTCCCACCCAGAAAAAAACACAAGTCCCACCCCCAAAAAACACAAGTCCCACCCACAAAAAACACAAGTCCCACCCAGAAAAAAACACAAGTCCCACCCCCAAAAAAACACAAGTCCCACCCCCAAGATCTGGGTAAGTTTTGGGAAAGATGTGGGTGAGTTTTTAGAAAGATCACAAGTCCCACCCCAAAAAAATCACAAGTCCCACCCCAAAAAATCACAAGTCCCACCCCAAAAAATCACAAGTCCCACCCCAAAAAAACACAAGTCCAACCCCAAAAAAACACAAGTCCCACCCCAAAAAAACACAAGTCCCACCCCAAAAAAACACAAGTCCCACCCCCCAAAAAAACACAAGTCCCACCCCAAACCAAGTGCAATGG
>JAULUF010000109.1:485000-555000 GCA_031834385.1 Semotilus atromaculatus | reverse complement strand
TCCCACCCAGAAAAAAACACAAGTCCCACCCCCAAAAAAACACAAGTCCCACCCCCAAGATCTGGGTAAGTTTTGGGAAAGATGTGGGTGAGTTTTTAGAAAGATCACAAGTCCCACCCCAAAAAATCACAAGTCCCACCCCAAAAAATCACAAGTCCCACCCCAAAAAATCACAAGTCCCACCCCAAAAAAACACAAGTCCAACCCCAAAAAAACACAAGTCCCACCCCAAAAAAAACACAAGTCCCACCCCAAAAAAACACAAGTCCCACCCCCCAAAAAAACACAAGTCCCACCCCAAACCAAGTGCAATGGACTCCCCGCCCCCTAATTAGTATATGGGAGGAGTTTCAGCTCTCTAGGAGCAAAAATAAGGGGGGGAGACAGGGGGTGACATACCATATCTCGTCGCCTGGTGGCGCTAGAGCTCCCAAACCAAGTGCAATCGACTCCCCGCCCCCTAATTAGTATATGGGCGGGGTTTCAGCTCTCTAGGTGCAATAATAAGGGGGGTGACATACCATATCTCGGCGCCTGGTGGCGCTAGAGCTCCCAAACCAAGTGCAATCGACTCCCCGCCCCCTAATTAGTATATGGGCGGAGTTTCGGCCCTCTAGGACCCCGGGAAGACAGAAATATAGGGGGGGGGTGACAAAAGGGGGGGGTGACAGATTCGTATTTAGCCCTATAACCTAACCCTAACCCTAACCCTAACCCTAACCCTAACCCTAACCCTAACCCTAACCCTAACCCACACTCTAACCCTAACCCTAACCCTAACCCTAACCCTAACCCCTAGAAAATACCCCTAGAAAATACCCCTGATTTTGGGAAAGTCAACCCTGGAAAATAGCCCTGAAAAAGTGGGAAAATAGCCCTGGAAAATAGCCCTGAAAAAGTGGAAAAATAGCCCTGGAAAATAGCCCTGAAAAAGTGGAAAAATAGCCCTGAAAAAATAGCCCTGGAAAGTGCGAAAGTCAACCCTAGTTGCAGTACCATATCTCGGCGCCAAGTGGCGCTAGAGCGCCCAAGCCGAGTGCAATGGACTCCCCGCCCCCTTATTAGTATATGGGAGGAGTTTCAAGTAAAACCCACAAAAAAACACAAGTCCCACCCACAAAAAACACAAGTCCCACCCACAAAAAACACAAGTCCCACCCACAAAAAACACAAGTCCCACCCAGAAAAAAACACAAGTCCCACCCCCAAAAAACACAAGTCCCACCCACAAAAAACACAAGTCCCACCCAGAAAAAAACACAAGTCCCACCCCCAAAAAAACACAAGTCCCACCCCCAAGATCTGGGTAAGTTTTGGGAAAGATGTGGGTGAGTTTTTAGAAAGATCACAAGTCCCACCCCAAAAAATCACAAAAAATCACAAGTCCCACCCCAAAAAATCACAAGTCCCACCCCAAAAAAACACAAGTCCAACCCCAAAAAAACACAAGTCCCACCCCAAAAAAACACAAGTCCCACCCCAAAAAAACACAAGTCCCACCCCCCAAAAAAACACAAGTCCCACCCCAAACCAAGTGCAATGGACTCCCCGCCCCCTAATTAGTATATGGGAGGAGTTTCAGCTCTCTAGGAGCAAAAATAAGGGGGGGAGACAGGGGGTGACATACCATATCTCGTCGCCTGGTGGCGCTAGAGCTCCCAAACCAAGTGCAATCGACTCCCCGCCCCCTAATTAGTATATGGGCGGGGTTTCAGCTCTCTAGGTGCAATAATAAGGGGGGTGACATACCATATCTCGGCGCCTGGTGGCGCTAGAGCTCCCAAACCAAGTGCAATCGACTCCCCGCCCCCTAATTAGTATATGGGCGGAGTTTCGGCCCTCTAGGACCCCGGGAAGACAGAAATATAGGGGGGGGGTGACAAAAGGGGGGGGTGACAGATTCGTATTTAGCCCTATAACCTAACCCTAACCCTAACCCTAACCCTAACCCTAACCCTAACCCTAACCCTAACCCTAACCCACACTCTAACCCTAACCCTAACCCTAACCCTAACCCTAACCCCTAGAAAATACCCCTAGAAAATACCCCTGATTTTGGGAAAGTCAACCCTGGAAAATAGCCCTGAAAAAGTGGGAAAATAGCCCTGGAAAATAGCCCTGAAAAAGTGGAAAAATAGCCCTGGAAAATAGCCCTGAAAAAGTGGAAAAATAGCCCTGAAAAAATAGCCCTGGAAAGTGCGAAAGTCAACCCTAGTTGCAGTACCATATCTCGGCGCCAAGTGGCGCTAGAGCGCCCAAGCCGAGTGCAATGGACTCCCCGCCCCCTTATTAGTATATGGGAGGAGTTTCAAGTAAAACCCACAAAAAAACACAAGTCCCACCCACAAAAAACACAAGTCCCACCCACAAAAAACACAAGTCCCACCCACAAAAAACACAAGTCCCACCCAGAAAAAAACACAAGTCCCACCCCCAAAAAACACAAGTCCCACCCACAAAAAACACAAGTCCCACCCAGAAAAAAACACAAGTCCCACCCCCAAAAAAACACAAGTCCCACCCCCAAGATCTGGGTAAGTTTTGGGAAAGATGTGGGTGAGTTTTTAGAAAGATCACAAGTCCCACCCCAAAAAATCACAAGTCCCACCCCAAAAAATCACAAGTCCCACCCCAAAAAATCACAAGTCCCACCCCAAAAAAACACAAGTCCAACCCCAAAAAAACACAAGTCCCACCCCAAAAAAACACAAGTCCCACCCCAAAAAAACACAAGTCCCACCCCCCAAAAAAACACAAGTCCCACCCCAAACCAAGTGCAATGGACTCCCCGCCCCCTAATTAGTATATGGGAGGAGTTTCAGCTCTCTAGGAGCAAAAATAAGGGGGGGAGACAGGGGGTGACATACCATATCTCGTCGCCTGGTGGCGCTAGAGCTCCCAAACCAAGTGCAATCGACTCCCCGCCCCCTAATTAGTATATGGGCGGGGTTTCAGCTCTCTAGGTGCAATAATAAGGGGGGTGACATACCATATCTCGGCGCCTGGTGGCGCTAGAGCTCCCAAACCAAGTGCAATCGACTCCCCGCCCCCTAATTAGTATATGGGCGGAGTTTCGGCCCTCTAGGACCCCGGGAAGACAGAAATATAGGGGGGGGGTGACAAAAGGGGGGGGTGACAGATTCGTATTTAGCCCTATAACCTAACCCTAACCCTAACCCTAACCCTAACCCTAACCCTAACCCTAACCCTAACCCTAACCCACACTCTAACCCTAACCCTAACCCTAACCCTAACCCTAACCCCTAGAAAATACCCCTAGAAAATACCCCTGATTTTGGGAAAGTCAACCCTGGAAAATAGCCCTGAAAAAGTGGGAAAATAGCCCTGGAAAATAGCCCTGAAAAAGTGGAAAAATAGCCCTGGAAAATAGCCCTGAAAAAGTGGAAAAATAGCCCTGAAAAAATAGCCCTGGAAAGTGCGAAAGTCAACCCTAGTTGCAGTACCATATCTCGGCGCCAAGTGGCGCTAGAGCGCCCAAGCCGAGTGCAATGGACTCCCCGCCCCCTTATTAGTATATGGGAGGAGTTTCAAGTAAAACCCACAAAAAAACACAAGTCCCACCCACAAAAAACACAAGTCCCACCCACAAAAAACACAAGTCCCACCCACAAAAAACACAAGTCCCACCCAGAAAAAAACACAAGTCCCACCCCCAAAAAACACAAGTCCCACCCACAAAAAACACAAGTCCCACCCAGAAAAAAACACAAGTCCCACCCCCAAAAAAACACAAGTCCCACCCCCAAGATCTGGGTAAGTTTTGGGAAAGATGTGGGTGAGTTTTTAGAAAGATCACAAGTCCCACCCCAAAAAATCACAAGTCCCACCCCAAAAAATCACAAGTCCCACCCCAAAAAATCACAAGTCCCACCCCAAAAAAACACAAGTCCAACCCCAAAAAAACACAAGTCCCACCCCAAAAAAACACAAGTCCCACCCCAAAAAAACACAAGTCCCACCCCCCAAAAAAACACAAGTCCCACCCCAAACCAAGTGCAATGGACTCCCCGCCCCCTAATTAGTATATGGGAGGAGTTTCAGCTCTCTAGGAGCAAAAATAAGGGGGGGAGACAG
The DNA here is from genome assembly GCA_031834385.1 of Semotilus atromaculatus. Lineage (NCBI taxonomy): Eukaryota > Metazoa > Chordata > Actinopteri > Cypriniformes > Leuciscidae > Semotilus > Semotilus atromaculatus. The sequence goes on along the minus strand of JAULUF010000109.1, from coordinate 550,905 downwards.
GGGGTGACATACCATATCTCGTCGCCTGGTGGCGCTAGAGCTCCCAAACCAAGTGCAATCGACTCCCCGCCCCCTAATTAGTATATGGGCGGGGTTTCAGCTCTCTAGGTGCAATAATAAGGGGGGTGACATACCATATCTCGGCGCCTGGTGGCGCTAGAGCTCCCAAACCAAGTGCAATCGACTCCCCGCCCCCTAATTAGTATATGGGCGGAGTTTCGGCCCTCTAGGACCCCGGGAAGACAGAAATATAGGGGGGGGGTGACAAAAGGGGGGGGTGACAGATTCGTATTTAGCCCTATAACCTAACCCTAACCCTAACCCTAACCCTAACCCTAACCCTAACCCTAACCCTAACCCACACTCTAACCCTAACCCTAACCCTAACCCTAACCCTAACCCCTAGAAAATACCCCTAGAAAATACCCCTGATTTTGGGAAAGTCAACCCTGGAAAATAGCCCTGAAAAAGTGGGAAAATAGCCCTGGAAAATAGCCCTGAAAAAGTGGAAAAATAGCCCTGGAAAATAGCCCTGAAAAAGTGGAAAAATAGCCCTGAAAAAATAGCCCTGGAAAGTGCGAAAGTCAACCCTAGTTGCAGTACCATATCTCGGCGCCAAGTGGCGCTAGAGCGCCCAAGCCGAGTGCAATGGACTCCCCGCCCCCTTATTAGTATATGGGAGGAGTTTCAAGTAAAACCCACAAAAAAACACAAGTCCCACCCACAAAAAACACAAGTCCCACCCACAAAAAACACAAGTCCCACCCACAAAAAACACAAGTCCCACCCAGAAAAAAACACAAGTCCCACCCCCAAAAAACACAAGTCCCACCCACAAAAAACACAAGTCCCACCCAGAAAAAAACACAAGTCCCACCCCCAAAAAAACACAAGTCCCACCCCCAAGATCTGGGTAAGTTTTGGGAAAGATGTGGGTGAGTTTTTAGAAAGATCACAAGTCCCACCCCAAAAAATCACAAGTCCCACCCCAAAAAATCACAAGTCCCACCCCAAAAAATCACAAGTCCCACCCCAAAAAAACACAAGTCCAACCCCAAAAAAACACAAGTCCCACCCCAAAAAAACACAAGTCCCACCCCAAAAAAACACAAGTCCCACCCCCCAAAAAAACACAAGTCCCACCCCAAACCAAGTGCAATGGACTCCCCGCCCCCTAATTAGTATATGGGAGGAGTTTCAGCTCTCTAGGAGCAAAAATAAGGGGGGGAGACAGGGGGTGACATACCATATCTCGTCGCCTGGTGGCGCTAGAGCTCCCAAACCAAGTGCAATCGACTCCCCGCCCCCTAATTAGTATATGGGCGGGGTTTCAGCTCTCTAGGTGCAATAATAAGGGGGGTGACATACCATATCTCGGCGCCTGGTGGCGCTAGAGCTCCCAAACCAAGTGCAATCGACTCCCCGCCCCCTAATTAGTATATGGGCGGAGTTTCGGCCCTCTAGGACCCCGGGAAGACAGAAATATAGGGGGGGGGTGACAAAAGGGGGGGGTGACAGATTCGTATTTAGCCCTATAACCTAACCCTAACCCTAACCCTAACCCTAACCCTAACCCTAACCCTAACCCTAACCCTAACCCTAACCCTAACTCTAACCCTAACCCTAACCCTGGAAAATAGCCCTGAAAAAATAGCCCTGGAAAATAGCCCTGGAAAATAGCCCTGGAAAAGTGGAAAAATAGCCCTGGAAAATAGCCCTGGAAAATAGCCCTGAAATTGTGAAAGTCAACCCTAAATGCAGTACCATATCTCGGCGCCCGGTGGCGCTAGAGCTCCCAAACCAAGTGCAATGGACTCCCCGCCCCCTAATTAGTATATGGGAGGAGTTTCAGCTCTATAGGTTAAAGTTTTGGGGGGGCTCATGGGGGGCTCATCATAATATCTCACCACCTGGTGGCGCTAGAGCTCCCAAACCAAGTGCAATGGACTCCCCGCCCCCTAATTAGTATATGGGAGGAGTTTCAGCTCTATAGGTTAGATTTTTGGGGGGGCTCATCATAATATCTCACCACCTGGTGGCGCTAGAGCTCCCAAACCAAGTGCAATCGACTCCCCGCCCCCTAATTAGTATATGGGCGGAGTTTCAGCTCGGTGGGACCCCGGGAACCAGGAGAAATGGGGGGGGGGCTCATGAGCCGGGGGGCTCAACTTCGCATTTTACCCTATTACCTAACCCTAACTCTAACCCTAACCCTAACCCTAACTCTAACCCTAACCCTAACCCTAACCCTAACCCTAACCCTAACCCTAACCCTAACCCTAACCCTAACCCTAACCCTAACCCTAACCCTAACCCTAACCCTAACTCTAACCCTAACCCTAACCCTAACCCTAACCCTAACAGACCTAAATGACAAATAAAAAAATTAAATATAAACAGCCGGTATCATTTGAGGGTGTGATGCGTCTGAGCTCATGGTTTATATTTTTCCTCCGTCCATATAGACGTTGAGATGGTTCCTTTTAATTCTAATTGAACATGTTCCTCACCATATTCTAAAACCTACCATGACTATTTTTCACAGACCCCTATTTTAAATAGCCCGCATGGATTTAGCCCGGGTTTGGTGTCGCCCGTGCGGCTTTGGCTGGGTTTGGGGATTTTTTACAGGTCCTGAAAAATATTTTAGACTGGTGTTGGCTTTCTTCAGGGGGGTGTTGGCTGTTGTGTGTGATTTGGGGGATGCTTGTGAACTCTTGGCGGCCAGTAGAACTCGGGCCAGTGCACAACCGTTTTCGAATCCTTCGGGATTCGGATCCTGGCATTTTATTCCCCTAACCACGCCCGTGCCGGGAACTCTGGACCTCGAGTTTCGCTGCGTTCGCCTGAATTGTGCACAAAGGTGCCTACTTACCTGCTGCAAGTGCCTGCCGATCGACGATTATTCGATGAAGTCCCTGTAAAAAATTAAAAAACAACAAGAAAGTTTATTAGTGTGTGAAAAATAAGATTTATGAAGCATCATACAATGCTGAAGGTGGCTATTGGTCACGTGGTGAGAAGCCCCGCCCTCCTAGCTCATATAAGCTGGAGTGAGCCGGGTCAAATTGTCAGTTGTCATTTGAAGTTCGCCTGATGAGAGCTGTGGGAAGGCTCGAAACGCGTCGCGACAGACCTAAATGACAAATAAAAAAATTAAATATAAACAGCCGGTATCATTTGAGGGTGTGATGCGTCTGAGCTCATGGTTTATATTTTTCCTCCGTCCATATAGACGTTGAGATGGTTCCTTTTAATTCTAATTGAACATGTTCCTCACCATATTCTAAAACCTACCATGACTATTTTTCACAGACCCCTATTTTAAATAGCCCGCATGGATTTAGCCCGGGTTTGGTGTCGCCCGTGCGGCTTTGGCTGGGTTTGGGGATTTTTTACAGGTCCTGAAAAATATTTTAGACTGGTGTTGGCTTTCTTCAGGGGGGTGTTGGCTGTTGTGTGTGATTTGGGGGATGCTTGTGAACTCTTGGCGGCCAGTAGAACTCGGGCCAGTGCACAACCGTTTTCGAATCCTTCGGGATTCGGATCCTGGCATTTTATTCCCCTAACCACGCCCGTGCCGGGAACTCTGGACCTCGAGTTTCGCTGCGTTCGCCTGAATTGTGCACAAAGGTGCCTACTTACCTGCTGCAAGTGCCTGCCGATCGACGATTATTCGATGAAGTCCCTGTAAAAAATTAAAAAACAACAAGAAAGTTTATTAGTGTGTGAAAAATAAGATTTATGAAGCATCATACAATGCTGAAGGTGGCTATTGGTCACGTGGTGAGAAGCCCCGCCCTCCTAGCTCATATAAGCTGGAGTGAGCCGGGTCAAATTGTCAGTTGTCATTTGAAGTTCGCCTGATGAGAGCTGTGGGAAGGCTCGAAACGCGTCGCGACAGACCTAAATGACAAATAAAAAAATTAAATATAAACAGCCGGTATCATTTGAGGGTGTGATGCGTCTGAGCTCATGGTTTATATTTTTCCTCCGTCCATATAGACGTTGAGATGGTTCCTTTTAATTCTAATTGAACATGTTCCTCACCATATTCTAAAACCTACCATGACTATTTTTCACAGACCCCTATTTTAAATAGCCCGCATGGATTTAGCCCGGGTTTGGTGTCGCCCGTGCGGCTTTGGCTGGGTTTGGGGATTTTTTACAGGTCCTGAAAAATATTTTAGACTGGTGTTGGCTTTCTTCAGGGGGGTGTTGGCTGTTGTGTGTGATTTGGGGGATGCTTGTGAACTCTTGGCGGCCAGTAGAACTCGGGCCAGTGCACAACCGTTTTCGAATCCTTCGGGATTCGGATCCTGGCATTTTATTCCCCTAACCACGCCCGTGCCGGGAACTCTGGACCTCGAGTTTCGCTGCGTTCGCCTGAATTGTGCACAAAGGTGCCTACTTACCTGCTGCAAGTGCCTGCCGATCGACGATTATTCGATGAAGTCCCTGTAAAAAATTAAAAAACAACAAGAAAGTTTATTAGTGTGTGAAAAATAAGATTTATGAAGCATCATACAATGCTGAAGGTGGCTATTGGTCACGTGGTGAGAAGCCCCGCCCTCCTAGCTCATATAAGCTGGAGTGAGCCGGGTCAAATTGTCAGTTGTCATTTGAAGTTCGCCTGATGAGAGCTGTGGGAAGGCTCGAAACGCGTCGCGACAGACCTAAATGACAAATAAAAAAATTAAATATAAACAGCCGGTATCATTTGAGGGTGTGATGCGTCTGAGCTCATGGTTTATATTTTTCCTCCGTCCATATAGACGTTGAGATGGTTCCTTTTAATTCTAATTGAACATGTTCCTCACCATATTCTAAAACCTACCATGACTATTTTTCACAGACCCCTATTTTAAATAGCCCGCATGGATTTAGCCCGGGTTTGGTGTCGCCCGTGCGGCTTTGGCTGGGTTTGGGGATTTTTTACAGGTCCTGAAAAATATTTTAGACTGGTGTTGGCTTTCTTCAGGGGGGTGTTGGCTGTTGTGTGTGATTTGGGGGATGCTTGTGAACTCTTGGCGGCCAGTAGAACTCGGGCCAGTGCACAACCGTTTTCGAATCCTTCGGGATTCGGATCCTGGCATTTTATTCCCCTAACCACGCCCGTGCCGGGAACTCTGGACCTCGAGTTTCGCTGCGTTCGCCTGAATTGTGCACAAAGGTGCCTACTTACCTGCTGCAAGTGCCTGCCGATCGACGATTATTCGATGAAGTCCCTGTAAAAAATTAAAAAACAACAAGAAAGTTTATTAGTGTGTGAAAAATAAGATTTATGAAGCATCATACAATGCTGAAGGTGGCTATTGGTCACGTGGTGAGAAGCCCCGCCCTCCTAGCTCATATAAGCTGGAGTGAGCCGGGTCAAATTGTCAGTTGTCATTTGAAGTTCGCCTGATGAGAGCTGTGGGAAGGCTCGAAACGCGTCGCGACAGACCTAAATGACAAATAAAAAAATTAAATATAAACAGCCGGTATCATTTGAGGGTGTGATGCGTCTGAGCTCATGGTTTATATTTTTCCTCCGTCCATATAGACGTTGAGATGGTTCCTTTTAATTCTAATTGAACATGTTCCTCACCATATTCTAAAACCTACCATGACTATTTTTCACAGACCCCTATTTTAAATAGCCCGCATGGATTTAGCCCGGGTTTGGTGTCGCCCGTGCGGCTTTGGCTGGGTTTGGGGATTTTTTACAGGTCCTGAAAAATATTTTAGACTGGTGTTGGCTTTCTTCAGGGGGGTGTTGGCTGTTGTGTGTGATTTGGGGGATGCTTGTGAACTCTTGGCGGCCAGTAGAACTCGGGCCAGTGCACAACCGTTTTCGAATCCTTCGGGATTCGGATCCTGGCATTTTATTCCCCTAACCACGCCCGTGCCGGGAACTCTGGACCTCGAGTTTCGCTGCGTTCGCCTGAATTGTGCACAAAGGTGCCTACTTACCTGCTGCAAGTGCCTGCCGATCGACGATTATTCGATGAAGTCCCTGTAAAAAATTAAAAAACAACAAGAAAGTTTATTAGTGTGTGAAAAATAAGATTTATGAAGCATCATACAATGCTGAAGGTGGCTATTGGTCACGTGGTGAGAAGCCCCGCCCTCCTAGCTCATATAAGCTGGAGTGAGCCGGGTCAAATTGTCAGTTGTCATTTGAAGTTCGCCTGATGAGAGCTGTGGGAAGGCTCGAAACGCGTCGCGACAGACCTAAATGACAAATAAAAAAATTAAATATAAACAGCCGGTATCATTTGAGGGTGTGATGCGTCTGAGCTCATGGTTTATATTTTTCCTCCGTCCATATAGACGTTGAGATGGTTCCTTTTAATTCTAATTGAACATGTTCCTCACCATATTCTAAAACCTACCATGACTATTTTTCACAGACCCCTATTTTAAATAGCCCGCATGGATTTAGCCCGGGTTTGGTGTCGCCCGTGCGGCTTTGGCTGGGTTTGGGGATTTTTTACAGGTCCTGAAAAATATTTTAGACTGGTGTTGGCTTTCTTCAGGGGGGTGTTGGCTGTTGTGTGTGATTTGGGGGATGCTTGTGAACTCTTGGCGGCCAGTAGAACTCGGGCCAGTGCACAACCGTTTTCGAATCCTTCGGGATTCGGATCCTGGCATTTTATTCCCCTAACCACGCCCGTGCCGGGAACTCTGGACCTCGAGTTTCGCTGCGTTCGCCTGAATTGTGCACAAAGGTGCCTACTTACCTGCTGCAAGTGCCTGCCGATCGACGATTATTCGATGAAGTCCCTGTAAAAAATTAAAAAACAACAAGAAAGTTTATTAGTGTGTGAAAAATAAGATTTATGAAGCATCATACAATGCTGAAGGTGGCTATTGGTCACGTGGTGAGAAGCCCCGCCCTCCTAGCTCATATAAGCTGGAGTGAGCCGGGTCAAATTGTCAGTTGTCATTTGAAGTTCGCCTGATGAGAGCTGTGGGAAGGCTCGAAACGCGTCGCGACAGACCTAAATGACAAATAAAAAAATTAAATATAAACAGCCGGTATCATTTGAGGGTGTGATGCGTCTGAGCTCATGGTTTATATTTTTCCTCCGTCCATATAGACGTTGAGATGGTTCCTTTTAATTCTAATTGAACATGTTCCTCACCATATTCTAAAACCTACCATGACTATTTTTCACAGACCCCTATTTTAAATAGCCCGCATGGATTTAGCCCGGGTTTGGTGTCGCCCGTGCGGCTTTGGCTGGGTTTGGGGATTTTTTACAGGTCCTGAAAAATATTTTAGACTGGTGTTGGCTTTCTTCAGGGGGGTGTTGGCTGTTGTGTGTGATTTGGGGGATGCTTGTGAACTCTTGGCGGCCAGTAGAACTCGGGCCAGTGCACAACCGTTTTCGAATCCTTCGGGATTCGGATCCTGGCATTTTATTCCCCTAACCACGCCCGTGCCGGGAACTCTGGACCTCGAGTTTCGCTGCGTTCGCCTGAATTGTGCACAAAGGTGCCTACTTACCTGCTGCAAGTGCCTGCCGATCGACGATTATTCGATGAAGTCCCTGTAAAAAATTAAAAAACAACAAGAAAGTTTATTAGTGTGTGAAAAATAAGATTTATGAAGCATCATACAATGCTGAAGGTGGCTATTGGTCACGTGGTGAGAAGCCCCGCCCTCCTAGCTCATATAAGCTGGAGTGAGCCGGGTCAAATTGTCAGTTGTCATTTGAAGTTCGCCTGATGAGAGCTGTGGGAAGGCTCGAAACGCGTCGCGACAGACCTAAATGACAAATAAAAAAATTAAATATAAACAGCCGGTATCATTTGAGGGTGTGATGCGTCTGAGCTCATGGTTTATATTTTTCCTCCGTCCATATAGACGTTGAGATGGTTCCTTTTAATTCTAATTGAACATGTTCCTCACCATATTCTAAAACCTACCATGACTATTTTTCACAGACCCCTATTTTAAATAGCCCGCATGGATTTAGCCCGGGTTTGGTGTCGCCCGTGCGGCTTTGGCTGGGTTTGGGGATTTTTTACAGGTCCTGAAAAATATTTTAGACTGGTGTTGGCTTTCTTCAGGGGGGTGTTGGCTGTTGTGTGTGATTTGGGGGATGCTTGTGAACTCTTGGCGGCCAGTAGAACTCGGGCCAGTGCACAACCGTTTTCGAATCCTTCGGGATTCGGATCCTGGCATTTTATTCCCCTAACCACGCCCGTGCCGGGAACTCTGGACCTCGAGTTTCGCTGCGTTCGCCTGAATTGTGCACAAAGGTGCCTACTTACCTGCTGCAAGTGCCTGCCGATCGACGATTATTCGATGAAGTCCCTGTAAAAAATTAAAAAACAACAAGAAAGTTTATTAGTGTGTGAAAAATAAGATTTATGAAGCATCATACAATGCTGAAGGTGGCTATTGGTCACGTGGTGAGAAGCCCCGCCCTCCTAGCTCATATAAGCTGGAGTGAGCCGGGTCAAATTGTCAGTTGTCATTTGAAGTTCGCCTGATGAGAGCTGTGGGAAGGCTCGAAACGCGTCGCGACAGACCTAAATGACAAATAAAAAAATTAAATATAAACAGCCGGTATCATTTGAGGGTGTGATGCGTCTGAGCTCATGGTTTATATTTTTCCTCCGTCCATATAGACGTTGAGATGGTTCCTTTTAATTCTAATTGAACATGTTCCTCACCATATTCTAAAACCTACCATGACTATTTTTCACAGACCCCTATTTTAAATAGCCCGCATGGATTTAGCCCGGGTTTGGTGTCGCCCGTGCGGCTTTGGCTGGGTTTGGGGATTTTTTACAGGTCCTGAAAAATATTTTAGACTGGTGTTGGCTTTCTTCAGGGGGGTGTTGGCTGTTGTGTGTGATTTGGGGGATGCTTGTGAACTCTTGGCGGCCAGTAGAACTCGGGCCAGTGCACAACCGTTTTCGAATCCTTCGGGATTCGGATCCTGGCATTTTATTCCCCTAACCACGCCCGTGCCGGGAACTCTGGACCTCGAGTTTCGCTGCGTTCGCCTGAATTGTGCACAAAGGTGCCTACTTACCTGCTGCAAGTGCCTGCCGATCGACGATTATTCGATGAAGTCCCTGTAAAAAATTAAAAAACAACAAGAAAGTTTATTAGTGTGTGAAAAATAAGATTTATGAAGCATCATACAATGCTGAAGGTGGCTATTGGTCACGTGGTGAGAAGCCCCGCCCTCCTAGCTCATATAAGCTGGAGTGAGCCGGGTCAAATTGTCAGTTGTCATTTGAAGTTCGCCTGATGAGAGCTGTGGGAAGGCTCGAAACGCGTCGCGACAGACCTAAATGACAAATAAAAAAATTAAATATAAACAGCCGGTATCATTTGAGGGTGTGATGCGTCTGAGCTCATGGTTTATATTTTTCCTCCGTCCATATAGACGTTGAGATGGTTCCTTTTAATTCTAATTGAACATGTTCCTCACCATATTCTAAAACCTACCATGACTATTTTTCACAGACCCCTATTTTAAATAGCCCGCATGGATTTAGCCCGGGTTTGGTGTCGCCCGTGCGGCTTTGGCTGGGTTTGGGGATTTTTTACAGGTCCTGAAAAATATTTTAGACTGGTGTTGGCTTTCTTCAGGGGGGTGTTGGCTGTTGTGTGTGATTTGGGGGATGCTTGTGAACTCTTGGCGGCCAGTAGAACTCGGGCCAGTGCACAACCGTTTTCGAATCCTTCGGGATTCGGATCCTGGCATTTTATTCCCCTAACCACGCCCGTGCCGGGAACTCTGGACCTCGAGTTTCGCTGCGTTCGCCTGAATTGTGCACAAAGGTGCCTACTTACCTGCTGCAAGTGCCTGCCGATCGACGATTATTCGATGAAGTCCCTGTAAAAAATTAAAAAACAACAAGAAAGTTTATTAGTGTGTGAAAAATAAGATTTATGAAGCATCATACAATGCTGAAGGTGGCTATTGGTCACGTGGTGAGAAGCCCCGCCCTCCTAGCTCATATAAGCTGGAGTGAGCCGGGTCAAATTGTCAGTTGTCATTTGAAGTTCGCCTGATGAGAGCTGTGGGAAGGCTCGAAACGCGTCGCGACAGACCTAAATGACAAATAAAAAAATTAAATATAAACAGCCGGTATCATTTGAGGGTGTGATGCGTCTGAGCTCATGGTTTATATTTTTCCTCCGTCCATATAGACGTTGAGATGGTTCCTTTTAATTCTAATTGAACATGTTCCTCACCATATTCTAAAACCTACCATGACTATTTTTCACAGACCCCTATTTTAAATAGCCCGCATGGATTTAGCCCGGGTTTGGTGTCGCCCGTGCGGCTTTGGCTGGGTTTGGGGATTTTTTACAGGTCCTGAAAAATATTTTAGACTGGTGTTGGCTTTCTTCAGGGGGGTGTTGGCTGTTGTGTGTGATTTGGGGGATGCTTGTGAACTCTTGGCGGCCAGTAGAACTCGGGCCAGTGCACAACCGTTTTCGAATCCTTCGGGATTCGGATCCTGGCATTTTATTCCCCTAACCACGCCCGTGCCGGGAACTCTGGACCTCGAGTTTCGCTGCGTTCGCCTGAATTGTGCACAAAGGTGCCTACTTACCTGCTGCAAGTGCCTGCCGATCGACGATTATTCGATGAAGTCCCTGTAAAAAATTAAAAAACAACAAGAAAGTTTATTAGTGTGTGAAAAATAAGATTTATGAAGCATCATACAATGCTGAAGGTGGCTATTGGTCACGTGGTGAGAAGCCCCGCCCTCCTAGCTCATATAAGCTGGAGTGAGCCGGGTCAAATTGTCAGTTGTCATTTGAAGTTCGCCTGATGAGAGCTGTGGGAAGGCTCGAAACGCGTCGCGACAGACCTAAATGACAAATAAAAAAATTAAATATAAACAGCCGGTATCATTTGAGGGTGTGATGCGTCTGAGCTCATGGTTTATATTTTTCCTCCGTCCATATAGACGTTGAGATGGTTCCTTTTAATTCTAATTGAACATGTTCCTCACCATATTCTAAAACCTACCATGACTATTTTTCACAGACCCCTATTTTAAATAGCCCGCATGGATTTAGCCCGGGTTTGGTGTCGCCCGTGCGGCTTTGGCTGGGTTTGGGGATTTTTTACAGGTCCTGAAAAATATTTTAGACTGGTGTTGGCTTTCTTCAGGGGGGTGTTGGCTGTTGTGTGTGATTTGGGGGATGCTTGTGAACTCTTGGCGGCCAGTAGAACTCGGGCCAGTGCACAACCGTTTTCGAATCCTTCGGGATTCGGATCCTGGCATTTTATTCCCCTAACCACGCCCGTGCCGGGAACTCTGGACCTCGAGTTTCGCTGCGTTCGCCTGAATTGTGCACAAAGGTGCCTACTTACCTGCTGCAAGTGCCTGCCGATCGACGATTATTCGATGAAGTCCCTGTAAAAAATTAAAAAACAACAAGAAAGTTTATTAGTGTGTGAAAAATAAGATTTATGAAGCATCATACAATGCTGAAGGTGGCTATTGGTCACGTGGTGAGAAGCCCCGCCCTCCTAGCTCATATAAGCTGGAGTGAGCCGGGTCAAATTGTCAGTTGTCATTTGAAGTTCGCCTGATGAGAGCTGTGGGAAGGCTCGAAACGCGTCGCGACAGACCTAAATGACAAATAAAAAAATTAAATATAAACAGCCGGTATCATTTGAGGGTGTGATGCGTCTGAGCTCATGGTTTATATTTTTCCTCCGTCCATATAGACGTTGAGATGGTTCCTTTTAATTCTAATTGAACATGTTCCTCACCATATTCTAAAACCTACCATGACTATTTTTCACAGACCCCTATTTTAAATAGCCCGCATGGATTTAGCCCGGGTTTGGTGTCGCCCGTGCGGCTTTGGCTGGGTTTGGGGATTTTTTACAGGTCCTGAAAAATATTTTAGACTGGTGTTGGCTTTCTTCAGGGGGGTGTTGGCTGTTGTGTGTGATTTGGGGGATGCTTGTGAACTCTTGGCGGCCAGTAGAACTCGGGCCAGTGCACAACCGTTTTCGAATCCTTCGGGATTCGGATCCTGGCATTTTATTCCCCTAACCACGCCCGTGCCGGGAACTCTGGACCTCGAGTTTCGCTGCGTTCGCCTGAATTGTGCACAAAGGTGCCTACTTACCTGCTGCAAGTGCCTGCCGATCGACGATTATTCGATGAAGTCCCTGTAAAAAATTAAAAAACAACAAGAAAGTTTATTAGTGTGTGAAAAATAAGATTTATGAAGCATCATACAATGCTGAAGGTGGCTATTGGTCACGTGGTGAGAAGCCCCGCCCTCCTAGCTCATATAAGCTGGAGTGAGCCGGGTCAAATTGTCAGTTGTCATTTGAAGTTCGCCTGATGAGAGCTGTGGGAAGGCTCGAAACGCGTCGCGACAGACCTAAATGACAAATAAAAAAATTAAATATAAACAGCCGGTATCATTTGAGGGTGTGATGCGTCTGAGCTCATGGTTTATATTTTTCCTCCGTCCATATAGACGTTGAGATGGTTCCTTTTAATTCTAATTGAACATGTTCCTCACCATATTCTAAAACCTACCATGACTATTTTTCACAGACCCCTATTTTAAATAGCCCGCATGGATTTAGCCCGGGTTTGGTGTCGCCCGTGCGGCTTTGGCTGGGTTTGGGGATTTTTTACAGGTCCTGAAAAATATTTTAGACTGGTGTTGGCTTTCTTCAGGGGGGTGTTGGCTGTTGTGTGTGATTTGGGGGATGCTTGTGAACTCTTGGCGGCCAGTAGAACTCGGGCCAGTGCACAACCGTTTTCGAATCCTTCGGGATTCGGATCCTGGCATTTTATTCCCCTAACCACGCCCGTGCCGGGAACTCTGGACCTCGAGTTTCGCTGCGTTCGCCTGAATTGTGCACAAAGGTGCCTACTTACCTGCTGCAAGTGCCTGCCGATCGACGATTATTCGATGAAGTCCCTGTAAAAAATTAAAAAACAACAAGAAAGTTTATTAGTGTGTGAAAAATAAGATTTATGAAGCATCATACAATGCTGAAGGTGGCTATTGGTCACGTGGTGAGAAGCCCCGCCCTCCTAGCTCATATAAGCTGGAGTGAGCCGGGTCAAATTGTCAGTTGTCATTTGAAGTTCGCCTGATGAGAGCTGTGGGAAGGCTCGAAACGCGTCGCGACAGACCTAAATGACAAATAAAAAAATTAAATATAAACAGCCGGTATCATTTGAGGGTGTGATGCGTCTGAGCTCATGGTTTATATTTTTCCTCCGTCCATATAGACGTTGAGATGGTTCCTTTTAATTCTAATTGAACATGTTCCTCACCATATTCTAAAACCTACCATGACTATTTTTCACAGACCCCTATTTTAAATAGCCCGCATGGATTTAGCCCGGGTTTGGTGTCGCCCGTGCGGCTTTGGCTGGGTTTGGGGATTTTTTACAGGTCCTGAAAAATATTTTAGACTGGTGTTGGCTTTCTTCAGGGGGGTGTTGGCTGTTGTGTGTGATTTGGGGGATGCTTGTGAACTCTTGGCGGCCAGTAGAACTCGGGCCAGTGCACAACCGTTTTCGAATCCTTCGGGATTCGGATCCTGGCATTTTATTCCCCTAACCACGCCCGTGCCGGGAACTCTGGACCTCGAGTTTCGCTGCGTTCGCCTGAATTGTGCACAAAGGTGCCTACTTACCTGCTGCAAGTGCCTGCCGATCGACGATTATTCGATGAAGTCCCTGTAAAAAATTAAAAAACAACAAGAAAGTTTATTAGTGTGTGAAAAATAAGATTTATGAAGCATCATACAATGCTGAAGGTGGCTATTGGTCACGTGGTGAGAAGCCCCGCCCTCCTAGCTCATATAAGCTGGAGTGAGCCGGGTCAAATTGTCAGTTGTCATTTGAAGTTCGCCTGATGAGAGCTGTGGGAAGGCTCGAAACGCGTCGCGACAGACCTAAATGACAAATAAAAAAATTAAATATAAACAGCCGGTATCATTTGAGGGTGTGATGCGTCTGAGCTCATGGTTTATATTTTTCCTCCGTCCATATAGACGTTGAGATGGTTCCTTTTAATTCTAATTGAACATGTTCCTCACCATATTCTAAAACCTACCATGACTATTTTTCACAGACCCCTATTTTAAATAGCCCGCATGGATTTAGCCCGGGTTTGGTGTCGCCCGTGCGGCTTTGGCTGGGTTTGGGGATTTTTTACAGGTCCTGAAAAATATTTTAGACTGGTGTTGGCTTTCTTCAGGGGGGTGTTGGCTGTTGTGTGTGATTTGGGGGATGCTTGTGAACTCTTGGCGGCCAGTAGAACTCGGGCCAGTGCACAACCGTTTTCGAATCCTTCGGGATTCGGATCCTGGCATTTTATTCCCCTAACCACGCCCGTGCCGGGAACTCTGGACCTCGAGTTTCGCTGCGTTCGCCTGAATTGTGCACAAAGGTGCCTACTTACCTGCTGCAAGTGCCTGCCGATCGACGATTATTCGATGAAGTCCCTGTAAAAAATTAAAAAACAACAAGAAAGTTTATTAGTGTGTGAAAAATAAGATTTATGAAGCATCATACAATGCTGAAGGTGGCTATTGGTCACGTGGTGAGAAGCCCCGCCCTCCTAGCTCATATAAGCTGGAGTGAGCCGGGTCAAATTGTCAGTTGTCATTTGAAGTTCGCCTGATGAGAGCTGTGGGAAGGCTCGAAACGCGTCGCGACAGACCTAAATGACAAATAAAAAAATTAAATATAAACAGCCGGTATCATTTGAGGGTGTGATGCGTCTGAGCTCATGGTTTATATTTTTCCTCCGTCCATATAGACGTTGAGATGGTTCCTTTTAATTCTAATTGAACATGTTCCTCACCATATTCTAAAACCTACCATGACTATTTTTCACAGACCCCTATTTTAAATAGCCCGCATGGATTTAGCCCGGGTTTGGTGTCGCCCGTGCGGCTTTGGCTGGGTTTGGGGATTTTTTACAGGTCCTGAAAAATATTTTAGACTGGTGTTGGCTTTCTTCAGGGGGGTGTTGGCTGTTGTGTGTGATTTGGGGGATGCTTGTGAACTCTTGGCGGCCAGTAGAACTCGGGCCAGTGCACAACCGTTTTCGAATCCTTCGGGATTCGGATCCTGGCATTTTATTCCCCTAACTCTCTCTGGCCAGAGTGAAGGCCAAAATCTCTAAAACGTCGTAAAAATCGATCCGGAAGTCGTACGTCGAAAACGCCAATGTTCTCAGGAGAGCGCGCCGGACGCTACGATGCCCGACTCGAAGGAATCGGACGCTCGCTCAACATTTTAAATTTTCCAGAGAGTCACTGGATTGCTCAGTGAGTGATTTTAAATACTGTGAGGAAGTACGCAAAATTGTGAGTCACGCCCACCTGGGTTGAGAGCCACGCGAGGCCAAAGAATCAAGCGTTATTTTCCGGGTTCGGCGCACCGTCACAGACTTTTGAGAAAAAAATTATGGTACCCATGGGTCCAAATATGAGGCTTGACACTGAAAAATGATTCCATACAAAAAAATTAGGCTCATCACGATCGCGCCGGCGAGACGGTCACGACGATGTAAAAAAGTCTATTTGGACCTGGGACCGAGTCAAGCTGTTGAATTTATACTTTACTTTTGCAGTTTACATAAACCACACATCTCACATATTTCAACAAGGTATCTTGCTTTATTATTATTTATTATGAATTTCTTAATTAAACAAACTTTAACAACATAAGGGCAGATCCTTTTAGCGCTGCTGATGACGCTGTGAAGTGACGCTCGAGTGATCAAGTATTCCAATGTATAAAAAAGCTTTCATTCGATTCCTCCGTCCTCCTTTTCTTTTCCTTGCAGCCTTTCCTCGCATCCTACAGGAAAGGAAACGAGGATGCACAAATAAGAAATGAGAAGCACCCATGGAGTCTGATAACACCAAAAAATGACCTGCCTCCAGCACAACACAGACTCTCCAACACAAACTCCACAGAAATATAAAAAACAAAAAAAAGTTTGATCTGCCAAACTCAGGCCAAATGTGAATCGGATCAACTTCAGACGAAAACACGGATCAACATCGGCAGAGCGTTTGAATTATGGAGAGACCTCCGCTTTGTTTTAGGTATATATATTTAGGTATAAAAACAGACCCGGAGTTGGCTTTTGTGATTGTTTCTCCGGTGTGTTGAAAGTCTCAGTGTGGCCGGCACCATGAGTGCTCGCTCTTAAATTCGATCACGCGCACGAGCGCTCTTGTAAAAATTTGTTGCAATCTGAAACATCACCGCTAGAGGCTGCTAAAAACTACACATAGCCCCTGCAAAATTGTTTTATCTTGTAAAAAAATAAAATAAAAGCAAACTCTGATTTCTATTGTATATGGAATAAAACAATGGTCGCCAATTAATTTGATCAGTTTCAACACAGTTAAAACACATATTGGGAATAACAAATTGCATGCTTTTCACAACAATCTAAGACTTTATAAACAGTCTTTTATTTTGTGTTACAGCTTTTATATGTAAACTGTGTGTAAGACTTTATAAACAGTCTTTTATTTTGTGTTACAGCTTTTATATGTAAGCTGTGTGTAATACTTTATAAACAGTCTTTTATTTTGTGTTACAGCTTTTATATGTAAACTGTGTGTAAGACTTTATAAACAGTCTTTTATTTTGTGTTACAGCTTTTATATAAAACATGACAACCTGGGGCTCAGGTCAGGAAGCAGACAGACTGGCTAAACCGACCGTCTACTAGCGGCCTCGCGTCACCAAGGTCAGATAAATCCCATCACATAGAGGCTCTTTCACCTAGATATCATCATATAGAGACTGTGTCTGTTCCCCGAATTTGGAAATCCAAAAAACTGCCAAACCTTTCTAAGGTTAAAAGTTTAATTGATGTTCATCAAATAAAAAACAGATATAATACAGATGAGCAAACGATAAAGCTTGGGTTGTTGAATATTCGATCCCTTAATTCAAAAGCGCTCATAGTTAATGATAAGATTACAGACTATAACCTAGATGTGCTGTGTTTGACAGAAACCTGGCTAAAACCAAACGATTACATTACTTTAAATGAGTCCACTCCGCAAGATTACTGTTATAAACATGAGCCTCGTCCGAAAGGCAAAGGGGGAGGTGTTGCTGTAATTTATAGTAATATTTTCAAAACCACTAAGAAATCTAGTTTTAAATATACTTCTTTTGAAGTGTTGGTGCTTAATGTAAAAATATATAGTGTAAACAATAAATCACGTTTGAGAATTCTGCTGGCTACTGTATACAGGCCACCAGGGCACCATAAAGATTTTATCAAAGAATTTGCTGACTTTCTATCAGAATTAGTATTGGCTGCCGATAAAGTCCTAATTGTTGGTGATTTTAATATACATGTAGATAATGAAAAAGATGCATTGGGATTGGCATTTAAAGACATTATAAACTCAATTGGAGTGAGACAACACGTGTCAGAACCTACTCATTGTCGTAATCATACTCTAGATCTAATATTATCTCATGGAATAGATGTTGATGCCATTGAAATTCTGCAGCAGAGCGACGACATCTCAGATCATTATCTAGTCTCGTGTAAATTACATTTAGCCAAGGCTGCAAAGCCGACTCCGTGTTATAAATATGTTAGACCTATCACTTCTGCCACTAAAGATGGCTTTATTAATAATCTTCCTAATCAGTTTCATCATCTCAGCATCCCGGATAGCTTAGAAGAACTTGATATTGCAACAGAAACGTTTAAATCCCTCTTTTCCAGCACTTTAGACATAGTTGCTCCGTTGCGCTTAAAGATTATTAAAGAAAATAGTCCAACGCCGTGGTACAACGAGCACACCTGGGCCCTTAAGAGAGCAGCCAGAAAAATGGAGCGAAACTGGAAGAAAACAAAACTAGAGGTATTTCGGATTTCATGGAAGGAGAGCTCGATTGCTTACAGAGAGGCATTAAAAGATGCTAGAACGGATTATTTTTCAACCCTATTAGAAGAAAATAAACATAATCCTAGGTATTTATTTGAACAAGTGGCGAAAAACTACTAACGAAAAAGAAAGCTTCAAGCCCAGAAGTTTCCAAGAAACACAGCAGTAATGACTTTATGAACTTCTTCACTTATAAGATCTATAATATCAGGGACAAAATTATAACTATGCAACCGTCTACTACAGTAGCGCATCAGGGAGTGCATTGTAGTCTCCATGAGGAACATTTTGATTCATTTGTTGCTATAGGAGAAGAAGAATTTTGCAAACTTGTTAATTCATCTAAATCGACAACTTGTATGCTAGACCCTATACCGACTAAGCTACTGAAAGAGATGCTTCCAGAGGTCATAGATCCTCTTCTAAATATCATTAATTCATCTTTGTCTCTAGGATACGTACCAAAAACTTTTAAGTTGGCTATGATTAAACCGCTTGTTAAAAAACCGCAACTTGATCCTACAGAATTAGTCAATTACAGGCCAATCTCGAATCTGCCTTTTCTGTCAAAGATACTAGAAAAAGCAGTATCATCACAACTGTGTTCCTTCTTAGAAAGAAATAATATCTGCGAGGATTTTCAGTCCGGATTTAGACCGTACCATAGTACTGAGACTGCTCTCATTAAAGTCACAAATGATTTGCTCTTATCATCCGATCGTGGTTGTATCTCTCTGTTAGTGTTACTTGATCTTAGTGCTGCATTTGATACTATCGACCACAACATTCTTTTAAATAGACTAGAAAACTATGTTGGCATTAGTGGAATTGCACTAGCATGGTTTAAATCATACTTATCTGACCGTTTTAATTTTGTAGCAGTAAATGAAGAGATGTCTTATCGATCACAAGTTCAGTATGGCGTACCACAAGGCTCAGTATTAGGACCGCTGCTGTTCACTCTGTACATGCTACCATTAGGATATATCATTAGGAAATATGGAATTAGCTTTCACTGTTATGCTGATGATACTCAGCTGTATATTTCTTCAAAACCTAACGAAACTTACCAATTCTCAAAATTAACGGAAAAATTTTTTTTCCCCTCCACCTTCATCTTTCTCCTTCTGTTTATAAACAGTTTACATATAAAAGCTGTAACACAAAATAAAAGACTGTTTATAAAGTCTTACACACAGCTTACATATAAAAGCTGTAACACAAAATAAAAGACTGTTTATAAAGTCGTACACACAGCTTACATATTAAAAGCTGTAACACAAAATAAAAGACTGTTTATAAAGTCTTACACACAGCTTACATATAAAAGCTGTAACACAAAATAAAAGACTGTTTATAAAGTCTTACACACAGCTTACATATAAAAGCTGTAACACAAAATAAAAGACTGTTTATAAAGTCTTACACACAGCTTACATATAAAAGCTGTAACACAAAATAAAAGACTGTTTATATAGTCTTACACACAGCTTACATATAAAAGCTGTAACACAAAATAAAAGACTGTTTATAAAGTCTTACACACAGTTTACATATAAAAGCTGTAACAAAATAAAAGACTGTTTATAAAGTCTTACACACAGTTTACATATAAAAGCTGTAACACAAAATAAAAGACTGTTTATAAAGTCTTAGATTGTTGTGAAAAGCATGCAATTTGTTATTCCCAATATGTGTTTTAACTGTGTTGAAACTGATCAAATTAATTGGCGACCATTGTTTTATTCCATATACAATAGAAATCAGAGTTTGCTTTTATTTTATTTTTTTACAAGATAAAACAATTTTGCAGGGGCTATGTGTAGTTTTTAGCAGCCTCTAGCGGTGATGTTTCAGATTGCAACAAATTTTTACAAGAGCGCTCGTGCGCGTGATCGAATTTAAGAGCGAGCACTCATGGTGCCGGCCACACTGAGACTTTCAACACACCGGAGAAACAATCACAAAAGCCAACTCCGGGTCTGTTTTTATACCTAAATATATATACCTAAAACAAAGCGGAGGTCTCTCCATAATTCAAACGCTCTGCCGATGTTGATCCGTGTTTTCGTCTGAAGTTGATCCGATTCACATTTGGCCTGAGTTTGGCAGATCAAACTTTTTTTTGTTTTTTATATTTCTGTGGAGTTTGTGTTGGAGAGTCTGTGTTGTGCTGGAGGCAGGTCATTTTTTGGTGTTATCAGACTCCATGGGTGCTTCTCATTTCTTATTTGTGCATCCTCGTTTCCTTTCCTGTAGGATGCGAGGAAAGGCTGCAAGGAAAAGAAAAGGAGGACGGAGGAATCGAATGAAAGCTTTTTTATACATTGGAATACTTGATCACTCGAGCGTCACTTCACAGCGTCATCAGCAGCGCTAAAAGGATCTGCCCTTATGTTGTTAAAGTTTGTTTAATTAAGAAATTCATAATAAATAATAATAAAGCAAGATACCTTGTTGAAATATGTGAGATGTGTGGTTTATGTAAACTGCAAAAGTAAAGTATAAATTCAACAGCTTGACTCGGTCCCAGGTCCAAATAGACTTTTTTACATCGTCGTGACCGTCTCGCCGGCGCGATCGTGATGAGCCTAATTTTTTTGTATGGAATCATTTTTCAGTGTCAAGCCTCATATTTGGACCCATGGGTACCATAATTTTTTTCTCAAAAGTCTGTGACGGTGCGCCGAACCCGGAAAATAACGCTTGATTCTTTGGCCTCGCGTGGCTCTCAACCCAGGTGGGCGTGACTCACAATTTTGCGTACTTCCTCACAGTATTTAAAATCACTCACTGAGCAATCCAGTGACTCTCTGGAAAATTTAAAATGTTGAGCGAGCGTCCGATTCCTTCGAGTCGGGCATCGTAGCGTCCGGCGCGCTCTCCTGAGAACATTGGCGTTTTCGACGTACGACTTCCGGATCGATTTTTACGACGTTTTAGAGATTTTGGCCTTCACTCTGGCCAGAGAGAGTTAGGGTTAGGGTTAGTCAGGGTTAGGGTCAGGGTTAGTCAGGGTTAATTTGGCTTATAGGGTTGGGAGGTAAAAACGACTTTCAACCTCATTAGTAACCACCCTCATTAAAATATGGCATCTGATTGGCTGAAGCTTAACTGGTCATATATCTCCAACGCTTGGTTGTATCTGTACGAAACTTGGTATGTATACTAATTGAGGGATGGCCAGTCAACTGGTGTTGGTTTGGTGTGTGTCTCTAGCGCCACCAGGTGTGTAGACACGGTACTGCAAATTTTTTTAGACCGGGCTGTTTAACTGTGGGCTATTTTATAAAGTGCTCTTGTTTTTGAGTAGTCTGGGTAGGTTTTAGTGGTTTTGGAGTTGTCTGGTCGGGTGAGTGTTTGGGTAGATACTGGTGAGTTTTTTGGAAAGGTACGGCTGGTGTTTTTAGGTCCTGAAATGAAAGGTCAAAAAGGTCAAGCTGTCTGCCAGACCCTGAAAGGTGAATATGTATAATATAATTAAAAATAATTATTCATTTATTTATCATATAGATAGAGATAGAGAGATAGAGAGATAGATGAGTTTGATCGACTGAACTTTTTTTTATTGTTTTGTCTGAAAAAAGTGAATGTTTATAGGCCTGGATGGATGGATGGATGGATGGATACATGAGTTTGTTATATACTTTTGTGCATATTTTGTATTGTTTTGTCTGAAATAGTGAAAGTTTCTGGGCCTACATTATTTGGGGTTAAGGTTAGTTTGGGGCCAGGGTTAGTTAGGGTTAGGGTTAGTCAGGGTTAGGGTCAGGGTTAGTCAGGGTTAATTTGGCATATAGGGTAGGGAGGTTAAAACGACTTTCACCCTCATTAGTAACCACCCTCATTAAAATATGGCATCTGATTGGCTGAAGCTTAACTGGTCATATATTCAATTCAATTCAATTCAAATTTATTTGTATAGCGCTTTTCACAATACACATTGTTTCAAAGCAGCTTTACAGAAAGTGCATTAAAAATGTACATAGAAAATACAGTTAGTTCATCATGTATTAATTTAGGGCATAACATATCGCCGGCGTTGAGTCGTCTCTTCACAGGCGTTTAGTCGTCTCTCCACAGGCGTTTAGTCGTCTCTTCACAGGCGTTTAGTCGTCTCTTCACAGGCGTTTAGTCGTCTCTTCACAGGCGTCGAGTCGTCTCTTCACAGGCGTCGAGTCGTCTCTCCACAGGCGTTTAGTCGTCTCTTCACAGGCGTTTAGTCGTCTCTTCACAGGCGTCGAGTCGTCTCTTCACAGGCGTCGAGTCGTCTCTCCACAGGCGTTTAGTCGTCTCATCACAGGTGTTGGATCATCCGAAGTCTCCGTGAGAGGCTGGATACAAACTGGAGCTGACGAACGCTATTTACCTCGGGACTTGCGTCCCGAGATAACAGCAGAAAGGCAGATGAGAAATAATTAGCGTAGCTGATGTTCATAATATTAATGCATTCGATCTGATTCGGCAGTAGTATAAAAGGTAAGCATTATGTGAATGCTTGGTTAAAGAGATGCGTCTTTAATCTGGTTTTAAACTGGGACAGCGAGTCTGAGCCTCGAACAATATCAGGAAGGCTATTCCAGAGTTTAGGAGCTAAATGTGAGAACGCCCTCCCTCCTTTGGTGGATCTGGATATCCTAGGAATGACCAGAAGCCTCGAATTTAGTGATCTTAAAGAGCGCGACGGATTGTAGGGCGATAGAAGGTCTGTTAAATAGACTGGAGCTAAACCATTTAGGGCTTTATAGGTCAGTAGCAATACCTTGTAATTGATACGGAACTTAATAGGTAACCAATGTAGAGATGATAAAATTGGTGTTATATGATCATATTTTCTTGATCTAGTAAGAACTCTAGCGGCTGCATTTTGGACTAACTGTAGCTTGTTTATTGAGGATACAGGACAACCAGCTAATAAAGCATTACAGTAATCTAGTCTCGAGGTCATGAATGCATGAACTAACTTTTCTGCATCAGAAACGGATAGCATGTTACGTAGCTTAGCAATGTTTCTAAGGTGGAAAAAGGCTGTTCTTGTAACATATGAAATATGATTTTCGAAAGTCAAGTTGCGGTCAAGTATGACACCCAGGTCTTTTACTGTAGTGGATAAAGTAACAGGGCATCCTTCTAAATTAAAGTTGTATTGTAAGGGATTTTGTGGGTAGTTTTTTGGACCAATAAGTAATACCTCTGTTTTATCTGAATTTAATAGCAGGAAATTACACGTCATCCAGTATTTTATATCTTTAAGACATTCTGTCAAGTTAGATAAGTTAGTGGTTTCATCTGGCCGTGATGAAATATATAATTGAGTGTCATCAGCATAACAGTGAAAATTAATTCCATGTTTTCTTATAATATTACCAAGTGGCAGCATATATATTGAGAATAGTAGAGGGCCTAACACAGATCCTTGCGGTACTCCATAGTTTACTGACGTTATCTTTGATTTTTCCCCATTTAAGCAGACAAAGTGGTAACGGTCTGATAAGTACGATCTAAACCAGCTTAATGCCTGTCCCTGAACACCAGTGTAGTTTTGTAGTCGATCCAGGAGTATTTTATGATCTATAGTATCAAATGCAGCGCTTAGATCGAGTAGAACTAGTATTGAGATGCAGCCTTGGTCAGAAGCTAAAAGTAAATCATTTGTAATTTTAACTAGCGCAGTTTCTGTGCTATGATACGGTCTGAATCCTGACTGAAATTTTTCATAGATATTATTTTCTTGCAAGAAAGAGCACAATTGAGCGGACACAACTTTTTCTAGTATTTTAGACATAAATGGAAGATTTGAAATGGGTCTGTAATTTGCTAGGTTATTTGGATCTAATTGTGGTTTCTTAATAAGAGGTTTTATTACTGCCAGCTTGAATATTCTTGGAACGTGACCTAAAAATAAAGATGAATTAATAATATTGAGAAGAGGCTCTTCCACTACAGGTAACACTTCTTTAAGTAATTTAGTGGGTATTGGATCTAATAAACAAGTTGTTGGTTTAGATGCAATAATAAGTTTATTTAGCTCTTCCTGTCCTATAGTTGTAAAGCGGTGTAGTTGTTCTTGAGGGGCGATAATTGAGGCTGAATCATAAGACACCATAATAGATTGTATATTTACAATTGTGTTTCTGATGTTTTCTATTTTCTCAGTGAAGAAATTCATAAAGTCATTACTACTACATTGTAACGGAATATTTTGCTCAGGTGATGCCTGTTTATTTGTTAGTCTGGCCACGGTGATAAATAAGAACCTTGGATTATTTTGGTTATTTTCTATTAGTCTGCGGAGATGCTCAGCCCTGGCTGATTTAAGAGCCTTTTTGTAACGTGACATACTGTCTTTCCACGCGATTCTAAAGACCTCTAAATTTGTTTGTTTCCATTTACACTCTAAGTTACGAGTTTCTCTCTTGATAGCATGCGTAGCATTGTTGTACCATGGTGCTCTAGTTTTCTCTCTAACCTTTTTTAATCTAATTGGTGCAACAATTTCTAATGTACTAGAGAAAATGGTGCTCAAACTGCTAGTCATTTCCTCTAGTTCATCTGTTTGTTTGGGTTCACTGAGCAACTGAGATAGATCAGGTAAGCTATTTGAGAATCTATCTATAGTGTTTGGAAGGATTGTTCTGCCTGGTCGATAACGTGGCGCAACATGACAAATTTCAGCAGTACGTAACATGCAAGTTACCATGTAATGATCAGTTACATCATCGCTTTGCGGTACAATATCTATATCGGTTGGATTGGTTCCATATGATATAATTAAATCTAGTGTATGATTTAGGCGATGAGTGGGACCACTGACGTTTTGCGTGACCCCGAAGGAGTTTAATAAATCTGTAAACGCAGTCCCTAACGCATCATTTGTGTTATCTACGTGTATGTTAAAATCTCCAACAATTATTGCTTTATCGACATTGACCAATAGATTTGATAGAAAGTCTGCAAACTCTTTTAGGAAATCGGCGTAAGGCCCTGGAGGTCTATATACAGTAGCCAAGGCTAGAGATAATAGGGATTTCTTTCTTAAATCTAATAGTGTAACATTTAGCACAAGTACCTTAAACGAATTAAACCTGTGACCTGTTTTCTGGGTAACATTAAGAATATCTCTATAGATTGTTGCAACACCGCCGCCACGACCAATCAGACGGGGCTCATGCTTAGAACAGTATCCTGGCGGAGTAGACTCATTTAGACCGAAATAATCATTTGGTTTAACCCTCTGGAGTCGAGAAACGCGCCGGCGCGTTTTGCGCGATTTTTTTCACATAGCAGCAAAATAGACTTAAAATACTCCGTCACCTTTGGTCATACACACTTAAGAAATATGAAAAAATAAACTATTAAATGTCTACTTTTTTATGGGTCCACTTACAATCGAAATAAAATATTGTGCTTTTGTAAAATAAAGAAAATAAACAGGGTGTGCTTTCTGCCTCTCCGTCTCCGTGAACTTTTTCTAGAGCACGTCTCTAAACGTAAACAAAACTCTGCAAATACTAGTCACACAGGCATGATCAATATATCTTTATAATCATTTAAGTGTGTACTTTTAAATTATCTAATTCAAAACTAAAACAAATATTCTGTGTTTATGTAATCTATATAAAAAGAGAGAGATGCCAGCCGTTCTCATTTCAGCTAATTATCTTTTAATGTGACCACGCCCACAGAGAGCGCGCGCTATAGAAACGCAAATGATCTGAAACTTGCCAACGCCCACACGAGCTCGATAAAACACCAAGTTCAGATTAATGGACCGGTAGTCTGTGTCGTTTTTCGAGGCTGTGAGGAATAATTCTGGATAATTTACCTCAGTGCTGGATTAATTTCACTTCGAGGAGCCATGGATCCAGCGAGGATCATAGTAAGTTTTTTATTCTTTGTTCTATTTGCGAATACTGTTTTAAAATGAATCGCGTGTCTTTCTCTGTGTGATGAATGAACGGAATTCGCACTGTTGTTGTTACAGATGAAATATGAAAGACAACATTTAGTTGACTAGTTTGGGATAGATTATAAAGATTTTTACTCTAAAATAGACATCAAATAAGCTTTAGTTAACCAGTTTCTGCTCATATGTTAAATATATAACGTTAGAATGTTTTGTCAAAAATAAGCTCATAATCTAATATGTTATTATAGTGTTTGTTCCAATGTAGACTATATCAAACTAATGAATCCTTAACTTTGAAATATGAATGATAAAATCCAGGCTATAGGCCTACTTAAAAAAATAAATAAAAAAAAGACAAGATAGATGTAAAAAAAATCTTAATATTATTGTTTTTTATTAGTGACACATTTGAGGAGATTCCAAAACTTTCTGAAAATACAGTATGAGAATTAACTGCATACTAGAAATGTTTACCTTGGAAATTATACAATTTGAATGTATAAAAAATTTGTGAAAAAATACCTTTTTTTCCTCTCTGAGAACTCTAACTTTCTAACTCTAACTAATTCTGTAGAATGGTCCATATAGCCTATTTGAACAGGATTTGTTTCCAGGTATGACTATGAACTAAAAATGTGCTTTTGACTTTCATTTATATTTGTATTATAAATATATATATATATATATATATATATATATATATATAATTTATTTTTGTCCTCGCATTCTTTCTTGTGTGACACACCTGAATGAAAGGCTCATTAGTATGCAGGCTCATTAGTATGCAGGGTCTTTGTCTTCTCAGGTGTGAATCTCAGCAAGTCACGCCCCTGCGCATATTGCCTTTGGAAGCAAAAACTGTTTTAAAAAATTTAAATCAATGTATTGTTTTATGTAAATGATTAGGCCGGGTGATTTTCAGATCATTTTGAAGCAAAAACACTAGGCAACTACATCCATTAGTCAAAAGTCTTGTGGACACATATTAAGTATGTGTTTTGTGGCCTTATTTCAGAAACTTTAATTTGTAGTTTTTTGAATAACCATGCATAAACATTATTCCCTCAAAAATACAAATATGTAAATAGATGTTGCTCGCATATTATGGTACCCCTATTTGTGCTAAATAGAGTGTAATTACACCTTTGCCATTAATATGTTTATAAGCAACTGAAAAAAGCACAAATGTCAGGGCATGTCAAAACATCTCACAGACCTCAAAAACCCCTTAGACTCCAGAGGGTTAAGCCAGGTTTCAGTAAGGCACAGTACATCGAAACTATTATCTGTGACCATTTCATTTACAATAACCGCCTTAGGTGTGAGCGATCTAATGTTTAGAAGACCTAGCTTTAGAAATTGTTTATCACTGATATTGAGATTTTCTGGTTTAATTACAATTAAATTTTTCCTAGATCCTACATTATATATATTATTTGGCCTTACTAAACAAGGAATAGACACAGTTTCTATATAATGTTCTACATTGGTGCTTATATCAATTAAGTTGGGACGGCAAAGACTGTGATTTGGACTTTGACTTACTAGTCATATGGTGTGTAGCGTCTTGGAGATGTTGTCCGACAGCACAGCCGCTCCGACTCTGCTGGGGTGAAGGCCATCAGCAAGGAAGAGCCTAGGCTGCTCCCAGAACAGATTCCAATTATTTACAAAGAGCAGTCTCTGTTCATTACACCATGACATTAACCATTCATTTAGAGCAAATAATCTACTAGACACGACGATAGTTGCTTCAGGCGATGTGCTGCGTACGGTCTCGATCAGGCTCCTGTAGTCCTCCTTCAGAACCTCCGTCTGCCGCAGCCTGATGTCGTTCGTCCCCACATGCAGCACGACAGCTCCGACGCGCTCGTCACCGTTCAGGATCTCGGGAACCTGCGCAGCGACATCGAGAACACGAGCACCAGGAAAGCAGTGAGTGCGCACCTTACCTTTACCCGAGGTAGCGCGGACATGACGGACGATGGAACTGCCGATGATCACGGCGTCGTCGCGTTCCGACTCGCGAAGAGGGGAGAAGCGGTTCCGGGTGGAGATCTCGAAGGCCGGGAGGGGTGGGGAGGTCCTTGGTCTGGTCCTGGCTCGCGTCTTCCGCCGTGGAATCACCCAGGGTCCGTGGTGCTGTGTCGGTGCCGGAGTGAATGAAGCCAGGGATGATCGCGTCCTGGTTGCTCGGGACCTGTGCAGAGAAACACACGGAGTAGACGAGGTCGGAGTCAAAAAATTATTAACCACTGACCTGTGAGCATCTGCGCGTGATGTTTCAAGCGCGGACCGTCGATCTCGCAGCTCAGCCTGTCTCTCCAGCAGCTCGCGGATCCGTCTCTCGACCGATTCGAGCTCCAACTGCACCGAATGCAGCTCGAAGGTGTCTTCACCTGCACTCAGAGGTAACGTTAGACACACATCCGATATATTTGAATTATTATATTATTATAAATGTATCATAATAATAATGCAAATGCAATTATTAAACAAAGTATATATATATATATATATATATATATATATATATGCTTATAAATCAATAATAAAGCATGACTATCTAAGTCCACTAAAGGAGGGAGGGCGTTCTCACATTTAGCTCCTAAACTCTGGAATAGCCTTCCTGATATTGTTCGAGGCTCAGACTCGCTGTCCCAGTTTAAAACCAGATTAAAGACGCATCTCTTTAACCAAGCATTCACATAATGCTTACCTTTTATACTACTGCCGAATCAGATCGAATGCATTAATATTATGAACATCAGCTACGCTAATTATTTCTCATCTGCCTTTCTGCTGTTATCTCGGGACGCAAGTCCCGAGGTAAATAGCGTTCGTCAGCTCCAGTTTGTATCCAGCCTCTCACGGAGACTTCGGATGATCCAACACCTGTGATGAGACGACTAAACGCCTGTGGAGAGACGACTCGACGCCTGTGAAGAGACGACTCGACGCCTGTGAAGAGACGACTCAACGCCGGCGATATGTTATGCCCTAAATTAATACATGATGAACTAACTGTATTTTCTATGTACATTTTTAATGCACTTTCTGTAAAGCTGCTTTGAAACAATGTGTATTGTGAAAAGCGCTATACAAATAAATTTGAATTGAATTGAATTGAATGTATAACAGTATTTGAAAACTGCTTATAAATGTCTATTAATGTTGTATAAATAATGAATTAACTGTTTAATAATGCTATCAAATGTAATTTAATATATTTAATTGGATTATATATTATATAATGTGTTTTTGTCTTGAAGATCTGATGAAGAAATGATTGTGCACTGCCTGCTGTGCCACGAGCCGCAGGAGGACATCGCCTCTCATCTGGCACTGTGTGCATGATCCAGAGCACACCGGCTGAAATAGAGGCTGAGGTGATAAGAGCCAAGGCTTCGGCCAGAGCCTGGGCCACACACGCCAGGACCTGGGACTTTCAGCATCTCTGTGCTCTGCTGCCAGACAGAGGATGTCAGGTGGCGATGCTGAAGGAGCTTCTTCGCCTGGGTTTTTTGGTCCAGAACCAGCCCAACGTGGACTCTGGCGAAGAAACTCTATCAGCATCTGACTACCCTTCCTCTGCTGGTTTCTTGAACACACAGGATGTTGACAGCCATTCGAATAAGGAAAAGTAAGTGCCGTGTAGTTTGCAAGCATTGTTGGCAGTGAGACTTCATCTCAGTTTAAAATTTAGTAATAACGGGGGACACGTGCATAGGGGACAGACGTGTTTGCGGGAGTTCCGCAAGAGCCCAAACATTTTGCAATATCCCGCTAGACATTTTCCTCTCTTTTTGCAAATGCTGATGCTGTATTATGACTTTGGAACACTTTTGGACTAAACAACACGAAACAATGCCCTCCAGTAAACGAAAGAACGTAAAATTGGACCAACAGGCAACGGACACCTCGGCTACAGTTTTAGCTCAACATGGCGAACAAGACGTAGAGGACAACAGCAACCTGTCTGAGCCTGTACTGGAGCCCGGGCTTGCTAAAGCATTTGAGGAAATGACAAAAAAGATCATGCTGCAAATCAGCGAAAAGCTGGATCCCTTGGCGAAGACAGTCGTGTCGCACACAACCGAGCTAACAAGGGCTAATAAGCGCCTGGACGAAGCTGAGGCCAGCGTGCTACAGCTAGAAACGGCTACTGAGCCTCTCGCTGCTAAAACACAGGCCCTAGAGGAGAAAGTCAAGGCCCTCGCAGACCATATTGACGACTTGGAAAACAGGGGACGGCGAAAGAATGTATGTATCTTTAATATCCCTGAGAACACAGAGGGCAAAAATGCTTTAGCCTTTTTAGAACACTGGCTGCCAACTTTCCTCGGCGTGGATATGAAGGGTGGCCGTGTCAAGCTTGAGCGTGCACACCGCTCCCTCGCACCCAAACCCGGGGATGGCCAGCGGCCGCGCCCGGTCATCGTCAGGTTCCACTCGTTCCCAGATAAGCAGAGAGTGATGGCGGCAGCACGGCGGAAGGCGGCGGAGGGCGACATTACTATGGACGGCAAGAGGATTTCTTTCTATAATGACCTTTCTGCTGCAGTGCTGCGGAGGCGAAAGGAGTTCGCGGAGGCTAAAAAGCGTCTCAGAGATATTGCCGGACAATACTCCATGCTCTACCCAGCGAAGCTACAGGTGTCGTTCAACGGGATAAAGAAAACTTTCCTCTCACCGTCCGATGTGTTTTCTTTTGTGTCCAGTGTTGCAAAGCAGGATTGAGGAGCATTTATCTGATATGACGCGGTGGGTGATACAATGTGTGCTTTCATAACCAACGTTATCTTATGAGGACTGGAAGTCAGTCCTTGTTGTGTTTAAGACCTCATTTATGCTTGTATATATATGCATAGACTTGCATGTCTTTATATTACTAAAATTGGTTCAGAAAGGGATTTGCATTAAGATTTTACCACATATTTGCTTGTGGGCGCTTGCTTTAGTCCCTACCACGTTTTGTATCAGTTTGTATCAGTCTATCAGTGGTGGAAAGTAACTAATTACAAATACTTTCGTTACAGTACTTGAGTAGATTTTTCGATTTTTTCTACTTTCTTGAGTATAATTAAATTGTGGTACTTTTACTCTTACTTGAGTAAAATAAAAATAAAGTATTCAACTTCTCTACATTTATTTTTTATAAAAAGTACAAAGTACTTTGACAAAGGTGCCGACAGAGCAACAGGGTAAGCTGTCATTTGACAGACGCTTTTCAAACTACTGCGGTGGAGCCCTGCGCTTCAGCCAATAACAGACATATCTGAAGCAGTTCAGCCAATAACAGACAGGTCTGACTCGGGTGCAAAACCAATCAAAACTTCCAGTTCGGCTGGGGGGCGGGGCGTTCAAACCGCGCTTTGACATTAATTCACTGGCGCTCGTGTTTTGAATCAGTAGCGCTAACGTTTCAATATTTCAGTGAATGTAACAAGTGAGTATTCTGCTCATATTTAATTATGGCAACTACTGAAATGGGTCATCCCATTGATAATACCAGAGCACCGAGCAGTTAAAGGCTGAAGTAAATAAAAAAGCTCAGCTCATAACATGGATGCAGTTATAGACGGAGCAAGAACAATGTAAGTGTCTAAAATACATGCACACAATTCAATTAATGGTAAAGCTTGGTAACAATTAGGTAACAATACAGTAAAACTAAATATACGAAGCAAACTTAGTACAAAGCAGAAAAAACATTGAAATAAGATCGCATGATTTATCTGTCAATCAGATGCATGTAAAAGTGTAGTTCGTTTCTATAGCAACAGTGGGCTCCCAGCACATTTTCGGTACAACGAAAAAAAGATAATTTAATTTAACATGTTAACCATACCCCACTTAATTTTTTATTAAACTGTTTTATTCACAAATCTCACCTTTTTTTATACCGGACCTCTCACTTAACCTTCTTTGCTTTCAATTATGAAATGATTCAAATCAAATGATCTTACCTGGACTTACTTTTCAAAATGAGTGATAAAAAATTGCTCTTGATAACAGAGAAAGCTATTAGGCTAGTCTATGACTAAGCATATAGCGTATACATATAGGTATACGTTTACATGCAGCCAATAACCCGTTCAAAACCGGAATATTAGCAATAACCCGGTCGCGCACGGCCATGTAAACACCGGCAATAACCCGAATATGCTCATATACCGGTTTTTAAAAACCCGAATATTATACCTGGGGTACCCCTTTTCTAACCCGAATATTTGGTCATGTAAACGCGTATCGGCATATCCCCATCAAAAGGAACATTGATTTGTGTTCTGCGCATGTTCTATTCGCAAGGAATCTTGGTCTTTTGAGTAGAGGAACTTCCGTCTGGCGCATACAAAAACACGCGTGCAGTATACCGGAAGTAAACAAGAAGTAGAGGTAAACATGGCGAGACGCAGCACAGCACCATACTTTTGGAGCGAGGAGGAAATTAATTTCGATCTATTTCAAAGGCAATCGCTATCTGCCCCGAACTATCCATTATCCGCGTGCTGCTGCTGTTGTTGTTGTCTTTGGATACAGGAAGAAGAATCGGAACTGACGCATATTGCGTCTTAAAGCTGCCGTCGGCAACTCTGGCTGATTGAGTGGACTTAGGAAAAATGTTGAATGTTTACAACTCTCATGCCCCTCCCCCACTATCAACGAATACCCTCCCACCGAGTTCGTGCTAGTTATTGCGCCATCACTATTCGCTACTGCGCGAACTTCAGGCACACGCATGTGATTGACGAGTGCATGCACGACTTGTGATTGACAGTCATATCTCACACCCCCCTGCGCTGATTGGACACAATGAACCGGGAGCGGTGGATCTTTGCAAAACAAATAACACGCTCCAGGTGGAGTTAGAAGCTCGGGTTTTTTTCTAAAACCACTTTATTTATGTTGTTCTGTCAGAATATAGTGTCGAATTCGCTGAATATGATCAAAAAAAAGTTGCCGACGGCAGCTTTAAGGTTGTCCGTACGTCCAGATGCTAACCGTGCGTCGCCGTTTACGTCGGGATATTGCCAATCGATTACAAATTCCATGTATACAGGAGTAGCTCTCTCTGCTCAGTGCTCACCCATGTAAACGGGTTATTCAAAATGTTTCAGAAACCCGAATAGTGTCCTTAACCCGACCATAACACGAATATTGACAGCTTGTAAACGTAGTCTATATGTGGAGCACTTTTATCATGGATGGATGCACTTTTTTGGGCTTCAAATTTTCTCCAGTCATTCACTGCCATTATAAAGTTTGGAAGAGCCAGGCCATTTTTTAATATAACTCTGATTGTATTCGACTGAAAGAAGAAAGTCATATTCTAGGATGACTTGAGGGAGAGTAAATCATGGGCTAATTTTCATTTTTGAGTGAACTATCCCTTTAAAGACATACATCATTCTTTTGAAAATACCTGAGATAGTTTGATGAACACAGATATATTATAGCTATAATGTGTTTGTCTTCATGTTTCATCAGTTAAAACATCACTATTTGCATGTTATTATATCCATATAAGGCATCTCCTGAAATGTCAAAAGTTTAATAGGCTTCTATGCATCAGTACTGGGCTTCCAGTATGAATGAAACAGATGACATGAGAGTGTTTAGTGCTCCATTTCGCTATCATCTCCCCATTTTGGGTAAAAATAGAAAAATACTAAAGTACTTTGTAACGTAGTTACTTGAGTAGTTTTTAAGCAAGCTACTTATTTACTCTTACTTGAGTCATATTTTATTTCAGTACTTCTACTTGTACTTAAGTAAATTATTACTTAAGTAGCAATACTTTTACTTAAGTACAATTTGTCAGTACTCTTTCCACCACTGCAGTCTATGCGCCTTTTTCGGGCGCGTTTTAAGAAGGTGGCCCCCATAAAATCTGGGGGTGGTCTCCCCTCAAAAGAGCTTTTATGTTATAGTTTTCTACTGTACTTTACAACTTTTTTTTTTTTTCTTCTCTTTCCTTTTTTTTTTTGCTTACTGTTTTTATTTTTCATGTTTAGTGAGGTTTGGTTGGTTGTTATGCTCAGCACTGATCTGTTTTTTTTTTTTAAATACATTTTATGACGCATTAGGTTACCAAAATTGCTTTATTGTTCAAGGTTAAACAGAAAAAAGTATTTGCTTTACTAAAAAAGGAGAAAGTTGATGTGGCACTGCTTCAGGAATCACATTTTAATGATAGTGAACATCTTAGATTGAAATATGGTTGGGTTAGCCAGGTTTACTTTTCTTCTTTTACCACCAGCAGTAGGGGTGTTGTAATACTTATAAGTAAGAGAATACCATTTCATTTAAAGACATGTGTCAGACACATATGGAAGATTTGTCATTATTAAGGGTATCTTACAGGGAGAAGAAATTACTGTGATGAATTACTGCCCACCTAATTACTCTCCTGACCTCTTAACAAAAGCATTTTTAAAATTCTCAGAAATATCGTCATCTGTAGCTTTAGTGGGGGGTGACTTTAACTGTTTGCTTAATCCCCTAATCGATAGGCATCCCTCGCGTAGCTCTGCTTTCACGAGCCAGGCCAGTGCCCTATCCGCGATATGTGATGAGATGAGTTTTCTCGATGCGTGGCGAACTTTACATCCAACTGACAAACAATTTACATTTTATTCCCCCCCTCATAAATGCCACACGCGTATAGATTATTTCTTTATCCCGAAATCCCTCATACAATATGTCTCATCTTGTGAAATTGGGAACATTGTCGTTAGTGACCATGCTATGGTATGTCTGAAATTGACTACTGTTGGACATTTTGCGAGAAGGAGGCGATGGAGATTTGATTCACGCCTTTTAAGGGACGAGACATTTGTATCTTACATGACCAGTGAATTTAAAAATCTTTACGGATATAAATATGCAGTCCACTGAAGACTCCTCTCTACTTTGGGAGACTTCTAAAACATATATCAGAGGTTTAGTAATTGGCCATTCTGCCTCTAAGAAACGAAAGCAATTAGAGCACCAGTCAAAGCTTGAGAAAGATTTAAAGGATATTAAGAGAACGCTAACTTCATCATCTGACCCATTATTTCTACAAAATAAATGTGCTTTACAAGCCGCATTAGACGCTTTGTTAACTCAACAGGCTAAGAGTACTATTCTCTTTTCTAGACAGCGACTATATGAATTTGGTGATAAACCCAGCAAATATTTATCTTACTTGACTAAAGTCGAGTCAGATCCTCAAATAATCACCTCAATAGTTCACACTGCCGGTACTCGTTATTTTGATAATAAAAATATAAATAATATTTTCAGAGAGTTTTACTCGCAACTTTATAAGTCAGATCTCCCTCCAGGGGCCTCGGTGGAAATGGAATCTTTTCTGTCTCAAATTATTCTCCCTACTATATCCGAAAATCATA
Source organism: Semotilus atromaculatus (assembly GCA_031834385.1). Lineage (NCBI taxonomy): Eukaryota > Metazoa > Chordata > Actinopteri > Cypriniformes > Leuciscidae > Semotilus > Semotilus atromaculatus. The sequence continues at coordinate 515,692 of JAULUF010000109.1, read as the reverse complement.
AGGCTGAATTAAATGCACCCATTACTAAAGATGAGGCCCTGTTAGCACTTAAAACATTACAGTCAGGGAAGGCTCCCGGGCCAGATGGCTTGACTGGCGATTTTTATAAAGAGTTCCACCACGTGCTGTTGGACCCTTTTCTGGCTATGTTAGAGCAATCTTTTACATCCGGTTCTCTGCCTCAATCTTTGAGAGTATATTTGTATAAAAAACAAATTTACACAAATTTGTGTACCGGTCCCAAGCCCGGATAAATGGGGAGGGTTTTTACTCTCACTCGTGGTGCGCTTTGTCACTGGTCACCAGCAACTCCTCACTACATTTCCCATCATACTCACTGGCCCTCTCCTGCATGCACTTCCCAATCACAGAGATCATCGTTCCCTCAAACAACACTTACCTGACACCTGCCTGCACGATGCCTACCTGAACGACCTGCTTCCTTCCATCAGTCACTCGGCTGATTCCATCTTTGTGATCACATACTTCTACAAATAAAACTGTTGATTACTCTACCTGTGTGAATTATTTTCCCTTTTTGAATAAATCTAATAATATTTACAACATTTAATGTATTATAAATGTCATATCTACTTGGGTAACAGTTTACAATAACTGCAACGCTATTAATCCTCAGTCAAGCATTAGAAAACAGTTGATTCATCATTCATAAAGCATTAATCGAATAAATAAGCGGTTTACGAATAGGGTTATAAAAGCTTTTTTCTTGATTTAAAAGCATATCTCTGTTATTTTTGTATCTTTTTTTAACAGTTAGTTAGGAGCTGTCAGCGATTCATAAGATCACTTAGAGTGAGTAAAGCATTAATACACAATTCAAATGTAGATTCATTCACCTATTATTCAGACACATAGTGATATTGTGATTTCCCATTGATTAATGTTATAATTCACAAGAACTAGTTTAACTTTATTATTGTTTTTAAATCATGTTGCAAGTGAGAGTGAATATAGCCCCAGATTTAAATGGTGTGTAAATTAATGTAAATGTGCGAATTTAATTTCATTGTTTTTTTTGTTTTTTTTTAATACCATCGTGTGCTTCACTTCAATAAGTGAGGATTGGCATTAAGTTTTTCTTTTGAGTGCTTCAGGGTTTGATACCGACGCCATGTAAGTCACTGCACTTTTATCAGCAGCAGGGAGCTGTCCTGTGCAAATAAGTGCAAAACATGTCCGTCCCTCACAAAACCCACCACCACCACCCACACACCCACACTCACTCACTCACTCACTCACTCACCCACCACACTCACTCACCCACTCACTCACTCACCCACCACACTCACTCACTCACTCACTCACTCACTCACTCACTCACTCACCCACCACACTCACTCACTCACTCACTCTCACTCACTCACTCACCCAACACACTCACTCACTCACTCACTCTCACTCACTCACTCACTCACCCACCACACTCACTCACCCACTCACTCACTCACCCACCACACTCACTCACTCACTCACTCACTCACTCACTCACTCACTCACCCACCACACTCACTCACTCACTCACTCTCACTCACTCACTCACCCACCACACTCACTCACTCACTCACTCTCACTCACTCACTCACTCACCCACCACACTCACTCACCCACTCACTCACTCACCCACCACACTCACTCACTCACTCACTCACTCACTCACTCACTCACTCACTCACCCACCCACCACACTCACTCACTCACTCACTCACTCACTCACCCAACACACTCACTCACTCACTCACCCACTCACTCACTCACTCACCCACCACACTCACCCACTCACTCACTCACCCACCACACTCACTCACTCACTCACTCACTCACTCACCCACCACACTCACTCACCCACTCACTCACTCACCCACCACACTCACTCACTCACTCACTCACTCACTCACTCACTCACTCACTCACCCACCCACCACACTCACTCACTCACTCACTCACTCACTCACCCAACACACTCACTCACTCACTCACCCACTCACTCACTCACTCACCCACCACACTCACCCACTCACTCACTCACCCACCACACTCACTCACTCACTCACTCACTCACTCACCCACCACACTCACTCACTCACTCACTCACTCACCCACCCACTCACTCACTCACTCACTCACTCACTCACCCACCACACTCACTCACTCACTCTCACTCACTCACTCACTCTCACTCTCACTCACTCACTCACTCACTCACTCACTCACTCTCACTCACTCACTCACACACCCACCACACTCACTCACTCACTCACACTCACTCACTCACTCACAAACACCCTGAGACAATGTAGTGACAAACGGAGGTACTTTTTCCACACTTTTAATATTTGAATAAATATGCCAAGGTACACAAATAGAAGTTGGGAACAAAAAATACAAACAGGAAAAGAATAAATAATTAAATATTTAAACAATCTATAACAATGAAAAAAAAAGTTTTCCCCTCCCATGAAGAAATGCTCCATCTCTCCGGAGACCGGCTGCGAGAGATAAATAGAGTGTGAGCACAAACATGTACAAAAAAACTGAGATCAAAACAGCAATATAGTTTGATGAATACATACTTCGAGCATTGTTGATGGGCAGGGTTTTTTTCTCTCATGGGCAGCAGTCATTCACACTGTGGGAGAAAAAGATACAAGTGTTATATCATATGAACATTGACACAAATGTTAGTAAGTGAAGAATAAAATTAACTGAACATCTTTTTTAGGACTACCTGCTGCGATTCCACTGAAAGTATATATATATCCTACACTAGAGGTCAGCAAATACCAACCCAATAATAGGGTGCCTGCAGAAAGTTTCACAAACTAAGTAGCCTACTGACTTTTATGTTTGAGGCTTTTATCATGCGGTGTCATTAGTTAGCTGTAATAGTACAGTAATAGTAATAGTACAGTTTTTCTCGATTGCTAAGACACATTTCTTGAAAGCTGCTCTCCTTTTCTCTAAACTGTGAACACAAATCCCAATTTTCAAGCTACATTCACAAAACCTCAGACTCTTCTTGCAAAACCAAACTTTCACCTCAAAACAGTTCAATCTGTGCTCAAAACTGAACTATGTTGTCAAATTGTGCCCCGAGTCAATCAAAATTAAAAACACCACTGAACAGTCACTAAACACTACGTAGAAAAATAGAAAACACAATGCTCAGGACATGAAGCTGGAGAAATAAATGTTTATTGTTCACTGTAGCCTAAATGCATGTTGCAAAAAAAAAAAAAAAACTGCATTTAGCACTTGTACAAAAAGACAAAACAGAAATCTTGTGCATTTACACATAGCACTTGTAAAAACAAACAGAATTCGTATGCATTTGTCACTTGTGTACCAGTAAGCCCATGTAAAAATAAAGTACAAAAATATACATGGAATACTAGGCCTACAAACAGTTAGACCAACCCTCCATTACAATACTACAGTACATTGGTACAGTGATGTACTGAAACATATATTTACTTATAGTATACTGTGGTACAGTATATAGTATGTCATACAGTAATTCCTGTCAACATTTATATACTGTACTATAATGTCAAAAAAGGTAATTACCTGTTCTCTTCTCTAAATCTTCGGATTATGGTGGACACAGTGAATCTACTGATGTTTGGTTGTACCCTTTGTCCAGCCTCCCTCATGCTCATACCATGGACAAGAACATAGTCAATCACAGTAGCTCTGATTTCATCAGATATTACTGTTCTTTGTCTTCGCTGACCACCTCGACCTCCTCTCACACGAACTCTTCCTCTCAGATTTCTATCCATTGTAGGGCCTCACAAACCAGTGCTCTCTGAACTGGCTTACTGTACATGTTCCCTCACATCATTAGCCACAAGTGTGATCAATTTTGAGTTGTTGTGTTCAAGTGGTGACACATGTGCTTTAATTGTGTTTGACTTTTGTCGCCTGTGCTCACCATTATGCAGCACGGGTGCATCACAATGAAAATGTGTTGGCAAGTTGTGTCTAAACAGGTGAAAAGTGCTTATGGTTTTGCCAAAAGAGTGATTGATTCAATCAGTGGGTTCAGGCAACTGAGCATTTGGTTCAGACAATAGGGTTTAGTGTTTTAGCAATTGAGAAAAACTGTAATATTACAGTGTCGTTGTAAACTAGGCAACCTGTGTGTCTTCTGCTGGTCCGTCTCCAGAAGTGCACGTCACAGGAGGGCAGCTGTCAATCAAAATGCAGTGGTTGATTCCCATCTATTCAGAGAGAGACACAGTCGATCAGTCGAGAATCAAGGTAAATATATTCACAAATAAATCAATAAATGAATTAATCAATAAAACGCACAAATAGCCTATAGCTGCTTGTTGGTCTGCATCGAAATAAATAGCCATTCGACAACATATAGCCTATGCATTCACGCACATGAGCAGCTTAAATAGCAAGCCGACATCTGGACTAGCAGGTGCTTTTATCCTGGTAGTGTGTATATGTAGATGAGCTTTGTTTTATGTGTGTGTGTGTGTGTGTGTGTGTGCGTGCAGATAAACATCTGTAACTTTTTTTCGTCGTCGTCGCCGTGTGTTTTTCGAGATCGATCGCAATTATAGACCTATTACTGTAATGCCGAAATGCTGCCAAAAACACGCACGCGCAAATTAAAACATATTACAAATGAAAACATTTCGATATAGACACGACTGAATAGAATTATTATACTTTTTCAACGGAGACTACATGCACACAGTGGGGTTGTGTTGATGTGTTTATTGATTTTTGCAAAGAACAATAACGCATTAGCTATTTAGTCTGTTGATTTTGTCATACAAAATGTCATGATTCAGTTAGCCTAATCATAACCACACACTTTGTACTTTGTAGGCTACACTCTTTTTTATATTCCATCTAATCATATTCCATAACATGAAGCTAATTTTGGAGGGCGCTTTATTTTGTCCCCAAAATGTGGTCCGTTAACTACACACGCCAAAAAGATACTGTAAATTATAATGTTTTTTTTTCTGTTCTTTTCTTATCAGGCCAATAGAAAGATGAGCAGCTCTGAAGAAGATGAACTGGACCTGTCTGTAAAGGAGGTGATCGTAACTCGAATAAATTCCCTCGAGAAATTTTCTTGTGATCAGATTTCTTATCTACAGAAAAAACAAAAAGACCTTGAAGAAACGATGAACGACCGGCTGATCAGTGACATGGCTGCAGTTAAGGCTGAGCTCAGTGCCTTAACATCACAAGTGCAAAGTCAAGAGCAACAGATTGATGAATTTAAAAAAAAGGTGGAAGAAATGGCAACCAGCGCACCATCCCAGTCTGGAGTCCAGAGGAAGAGACCAGCTTCTTCCACGGACTGCACTCCTGAGCAGAAGAGGAGTCGACCTGAAGACCTGGACGAGATCCTCCAGCCTTTCTGGCCTGATAAATAAGATCCCCGCAAGAGGCTGAGTGAAAGGCAGCAGGCCTTCTTCAACTACATGATGGACCAGCTGAAAGTAAAAGGTGAGTCTCTTGACTGTTTGATACGAAAACCTTCCCTCAATAGAAGTCATGTCGCATGATACCAACTCCTCACATTTCTTCCAGATCGGAGAAACATCGAGCTGAACGCAGCGATCTATAACACTCAGCAAACGATCAGCAAAGCAGTTTCCAGGGGTGTGTGTATCCTTTCCTGCTAGCTCTATTGTATTTTAAATTAGTAAAATTACTGAGACTCAAACCCTTTGTCTCTATGATAATGTTAATGTTTGAGCAATCCAGGCTGATGGGATTAGCATCTCAGGAATCCGAATGCTGATGAGATCAGGGCTGGGGAATTTCCGGTAACGAGTGGACTTCCGTACTACATTTGCATGCTATGTTTGAATTTGTCTCCACCTCCAGAAGTCCCTCCTCTTAAAATGCCTATAATATACGTAATAGTATGTATGTAAAGTTACTTTAATTTAGACTCGTGACTAGCTTGAACAGCAACGAACAAGCTGGTGTGCTCAATAAAGAATCCTGCTTAAGATACTGCCCGAGTCTCCTGGTCTCCGCTTCTGAGTTTTCAACACGTGAGAAGAAATAAGTTTACTACAGTAGGTTATATCATTTTAAATATATTTTAAAGATAATTTAAGTTTATTTTACTCACTTTAAGCATTATCGTATCGCATATCGAATATCACATTATTTAATGAGTTATCGCATTTTTTCTTCAATATTGTGCAGCGCTAGTTTGGATCAATCTCACAGAATCACACGAGGACAGGGTTTATGAGGGATATTTCTGCTGATTCACACACACACACACACACATGTCTGGTTCGCTATCTTTGTGGGGACTCTCCATAGGCGTAATGGTTTTTATACTGTACAAACTATATATTCTGTCCCCTTACACTGCCCCTGTCCCTAAACCTACCCATCACAGGAGACATTCTGCATTTTTACATTTTCAAAAAACATTACTTAGTGTGATTTATACGCTGTTCTCCTCATGGGGACCGCTGACTGGGCCCCACAATGTAGGTGATTTCAGGTTTTACTATACTTGTGGGGACATTTGGTCCCCACAATGTAATATAAACACGAGCACACATACACACACACACACACACTCACACACACTCACACACACACACACACACACACACACACACACACACACACACACACACACACACACACACACTCACTCACACACTCACACACACTCACTCACAAACTCACTCACACACACACACACACTCACTCACCTGGATATGTGGTTTATGGGGACTCTCCATAGGTGTAATGGTTTTACAAATGTACAAACTGTATAATCTGTCCCCCTACACTAACCCTACCCCTAAACCTACCAATCACAGAAAACTTTTGGCCCTTTTTGAATTTCAAAAAACACCATTTAGTATGTTTTTTTATATAAATGTGTTGGGGGGGTGTACAGTGTGTGGTCATTGAAAATGTGTTCGGATATATGTTCTTCACAGAAAATGAGCCAAGGCCAATGAGTCTGAGGTTGAAAAAATTATGGATTGTATAATTTTTCTTTTGATAAAAAATGAAAACGGGTCCTACAGACCCGAACACCATACAAGGGTTAAATGGTTAGTACATTAGTGCAGTAAACTAAAAAGCTTACAGCACCTGGTACTTTTCAGACTAATTCAGGATTTTTCAAAGAAGCCAAAAGACTGTATCAGGCTTGTTGAAGAAGCACTGGGACTCTTTTTTTTTTCTTTTTTCTTTTTATTACTAAAAAGCTTACAGCACCTGGTATTCCCAGGCGGTCTCCCATCCAAGTACTGACCAGGCCCGACCCTGCTTAGCTTCCGAGATTAGACAAGATCAGGCGTGCCCAAGGTGGTATGGCCTTAAGCGAAAACGCCTGCCAAATTTGGGCAATTTAAATGGTTAGTACATTAGTGCAGTAAACTAAAAAGCTTACAGCACCTGGGCCCGTATCCCTAAAGATTCTGAGAATCCTCTCAGAGAGCTCCTAACTTAACCTAAAAATTCCTTGCCAGGAGTTTTAGCTTAGAAGTGATTCCAGAACATTTTCAGTGAACTCTGAGCAAGGAATGGATGGAAAATCCTATCTTAGTGAGGAGGTGTGGTTGACCCCGTTGCTAGGTATGAGTCATCATTTCAAAAGCCGTGATTGGTTGATCCTTCAAGTTTGATGAAAATGAACTTTTGGTGATAATGAGCAAAGGATGTACCCTCAAATCAATAAACATAATTATACACTCTAATCTTATGCAGACTGTAATTGTAAATAATATTTCACATTCAAGAAAATATCTGGAAAATGAATAGTAAGCTGTAGTAGGGGTTATGGCCTAACATTAGAATCTAAAATATGTGAAAACTTAAGCTCATTACACCCTGTTCAAATAATGATTTGTGTCTTATTTGCTCATATTAATATCCTAGCTGGCATATTTTGTACTTTTACTCCCATATGGACCCCATTGAAAACAAGATGGCCTATCTCAAGGGGCTGTCCTTAATGAAGTAGAAATTGCAACATTACAACTCAGTGTGGTCTTAACGAGGGTAACACGGCTCAGCTTTTATCAATGTCTGTGATTGCTGGCTGGTCTATTTATGAAGGCTTGTTAACAAATATCCTACAAACACAGAAAATGGAGAAAAAAAGGAAGCCTAACCCATTTTGTGCAGCTGCTTAGGAGAACTCCTAAGCCACTAAAGAGCTCTTCCCTGCTCTCAGCAGATCTCGCCTTAGGAGCCCTTTTAAGCACTAGGAATCTTGAGGAATAGCTTTTATATTAACTGGGATTTTCGTTTCACTTTTAGGGGAAATTCTAAGAAAACGTCATGACTCTGAGAATTTTCGTAGAATTTGGCCACTAAGAGCCACTTTTTGCACAAAAATTCTTTAGGGATACAGGTCCTGGTATTCCCAGGCAGTCTCCCATCCAAGTACTGACCAGGCCCGACCCTGCTTAGCTTCCGAGATCAGACGAGATCAGGCGTGCCCAAGGTGGTATGGCCTTAAGCGAAAACTGCTGCCAAATTTGGGCAATTTAAATGGTTAGTACATTAGTGCAGTAAACTAAAAAGCTTACAGCACCTGGTATTTTTCAGACTAATTCAGGCGTTTTCAAATTCGGGCAATTTAATAATAATAAACTTTATTTTACATATTGTGCATTTAAAAGTAGCATCTCAATGCACTTTACATAAAAATAATGAAATTAGAAAGATACACACAAGTCTAGGCAGTAAAAACTAAACAAGCAATAAAAATAGAAGGCCAATATAATCACAAACACAGTAATCACACGAATCACAAAAAAGCCACCCTAAAAAAGTAAGTTTTAAGGGACGATTTAAAAACTCTAAGGGATTCTGCATTCCTAATCTCAGAGGGCAGGGAATTCCACAGTTTAGGAGCCAAAGAAGAAAAAGCCCGATCACCCACAGTTTTTAGCCGTGTTGTTTTGACAGTTAAAAGACCAGCTTCAGAAGATCGTAAAGCATGTGTAGGGGGATAAGAGCTCACACAAATAATGAGGGGCCTTAGTTATTCAAGGCCTTACAGGTGAGCATGAGAATTTTAAAATAAATACAAAAACTAACTAGCCTGGCAATGGCCTAGCCTTCTCGTTGAGACTTGGGTCTGGGAACCACATGTACATTTTCTCGTATTTGAGGCGTGGTTTACGAATGCCCGGCGCCATTTATTGGGTGCTAAGAATGTCTATCAAATGCGCCTGCCAACATATGTCGTCATCGTCTTGCTGCTCCCTCCCCGTTCTGTGATCCCGTTCTGTGATTGGTTCCCTAAATGAGGCGAAAATCTGGGCCATGGTATCCATACTGCCTTTCAGCGTGAATAAAATCGCGCTGCAGGAAGGCAGCATGGGGAAACCCAGACTAAAAACTAACAGGAAGCCAGTGCAATTTTTCCAGGATTGGTGTAATGTGCTCCCTTGCACTGGTCCCAGTCAGAACCCTAGCAGACGAATTTTGTACCAACTGTAATTTACTTAAGGTAGCTTTAGAAACCCCAGCCAGCAAAGCATTACAATAATCAATACGTGAAAAAACAAAAGTGTTGATTAACTTTTCAGCCACAGAGGTCGTCAACATAGAGCGTAATTTGGCAATGTTTCTGAGATGAAAAAATGATGTTTTGACTGTGTTACAAACATGATGGTCAAATGTTAAATTGGCGTCAAATATCACCCCAAGATTTTTTTGTTTAGTTTGAAATTTCAAAGCAGAGCCATCCACACTTAAGGTTATGGACTCTGCTTTACGCAACTGATGAGGTGAACCAATAAGCATCACTTCTGTCTTATCACTGTTTAGACAGAGAAAATTCAGACATCCATTTCTTAATCTCAGTAAAACATTGAGAAAGAAAAGACACAGGCATATTGACATCAGGTTTTGAATGTATATAGATCTGAGTGTCATCGGCATAAAAGTGAAAGTTAAGACCAAGTGTTCTTAAAAGTTGGCCAAATGGAAAAATGTAAATACTAAAAAGTAACGGGCCCAAAACTGATCCCTGGGGAACCCCAGAGTGCACCACACCGACCTCAGACTTGCAATCACCCATCACAACAAACTGCTTGCGACCAGAGAGGTAGGACTTAAACCACTCTAATGTAGAATCAGAAACTCCAAAGATGGTCTCTAAGCGGGTTATTAAAATAGAGTGATCTATAGCGGCACTAAGATCAAGAAGAATCGGTATAGATAGACGGCCAGAATCAGAAGCCATTAACAAATCATTAGTCACTTTGAACAGCGCTGTCTCAGTGCTGTGCAGTTTCCGAAATCCAGACTGAAGTGGCTCAAAAAGATCATTAGAGGAGAGATGAGAAAGTAGTTGAGAAGCCACTGTTTGTTCTAAAATTTTTGGCGAGGAATGGAAGATTAGAGATGGGACGAAAATGATTCAGATTATCAAAGTCCATGTTGTTAGTTTTTGGTACAGGGGTGACAGCAGCAATTTTAAGTGCTGCTGGCACAACTCCAGTGCACAGAGAGTTATTGATCATTCTCAAAACAACAGGAGAGAGGGAATCAAAACATGATTTAAAAAGACAAGATGGTATCGGATCAACTCTAGAAGTTGAGGCTTTCAGTTTTGAAACCGTATTTCACAGAGACTGGGAGTCATGAATTGCAAAGTTAGAGAGAGACTTCGGAAAATGCAAAAGTATTTGAGGAGGAGGCAGCAACGGTATGAGTGGCAACAATGTGGTTACGTATATTATCAATATTGGTGCTAAAAAACTCCCAAAACACATTACAAAGGTGAGTTGAAGCAGGAACATTAGAGAGGCTGTGATTTTTAAGCAGCTTGTTGATTGAGTGAAACAGTTTTTTAGGGTTTCTCTGATTGCTGACAATTATCTGAGAAAGATAAACAGATCTAGCTGACACAATTTCAGCCTTATATTTGAGTAAGCTGTCTCTCCAGGCCTGGTGATGAACAGTTAAACCTGATGTGCGCCATCTACGCTCCATTTTGCGACACAAAGTCTTCATAGCATGCAGATCATCATTGTACCAAGGAGCGGAGCGTGCAAAAGAAACAGATCGTGATTTCAAGGGAGCCAGCGTCAGGCCAGGCCAGACAACAGTACAGAATTCAGCACAGAAACGTTGTCATCCAGATCATCAGATAGAGAGTCACAGTTTAAAAGAGAGTCAATAAAATCAGAAAAATCAGAGGGCTCAATAGATCTCCAATTGCGATTAATTTATGATGCGAGAAGTGTTAGTGTTCATGACAGGTAATTCCAAATTAAAAAACAACATAACATATATTCCAAAGACAACATATCTGATAATTCAGATAGAAAGTCTTTATTTGTCTTAGGAGGCCTGTAGACTGCCACTGCAGTAGAAAGGTGCGCAGAGACAATCAGAACAAGAAGACATGCGAATGAGTCAGATTTGGGAACAGCCACGGGACACAAGTTGAACTGTTGACTGTGCAACACAATGATACCCCCACCTCTACCAGAAGAACGCGGGAGATCAAATAATCCATAGCCAGCAGGAGTCAGTTCATTAAAAAGAAGACGTCAGATTCTTTGTGCCAAGTTTCAGTTAAACAGAAAAGGTCCAGCTTTTTTTCTAAAATAATGTCAGATAAAAGGACAGCTTTGTTAAACAGACAGAGCGCGCGTTAAACAGTGCTGATTTCAGCAGACGCGGGGGAGCAGATGAATCCTTAGCAACCTCCTCACGCCTAAATGCTGATCAGTTATTGAAATTGACCCCTGTAGGTCTGAACGGCAGTCTATGGGGTTCGCGCAGAAATCTCGGATAAGCGACAGGTTTAGATGTTGAGCACAAAAAACTACGCCTTGAAGAGCGATGTATGTAACGCTTAGGTCGCAGTATTCCAACATGACTGCAGAGAGCACGTATATCATTCGCCGTATCTAAATGTCCGTTCAGGTTCAGCAGCTGGCGAGCAGTGTACCTGAGCCATCTGGGGAGGGTCCACACCAACAGCAGCCTCACAGCGGTGTAAGCAGTGTACCTGATAGCCACCTGGGGAGGGTCCACACCAACAGCAGCCTCACAGCGGTGTAAGCAGTGTACCTGAGCCATCAGGGGAGGGTCCACACCAACAGCAGCCTCACAGCGGTGTAAGCAGTGTACCTGATAGCCACCTGGGGAGGGTCCACACCAACAGCAGCCTCACAGCGGTGTAAGCAGTGTACCTGATAGCCATCAGGGGAGGGTCCACACCAACAGCAGCCTCACAGCGGTGTAAGCAGTGTACCTGATAGCCATCAGGGGAGGGTCCACACCAACAGCAGCCTCACAGCGGTGTAAGCAGTGTACCTGATAGCCATCAGGGGAGGGTCCACACCAACAGCAGCCTCACAGCGGTGTAAGCAGTGTACCTGATAGCCATCTGGGGAGGGTCCACACCAACAGCAGCCTCACAGCGGTGTAAGCAGTGTACCTGAGCCATCAGGGGAGGGTCCACACCAACAGCAGCCTCACAGCGGTGTAAGCAGTGTACCTGATAGCCATCTGGGGAGGGTCCACACCAACAGCAGCCTCACAGCGGTGTAAGCAGTGTACATATATTGACTGAACGGAGATATTTAGCAACTACAGTAAATTAGAACATTCAAAAGTAAAAAAAACAACAGACCATTACTAGAGGTTCTATACAAGTACACAAAAGTAGAGCAAATAACTTACCAAACCAACAGTGTATAATCCCCGCAGACGCAGAACTCTCACCGGACTGTGTACGGGCCTTCGTTCTACTGGCCGCTCCCCGAACACCAACACCAAAATGAACCCCATAATAGAGACGTCTACAATTATAAAACCATAAAATGGATCATGTTTAACCATCACTGATTGCATTGACCTGTGTCTCATTACTCTTTTAGTCTCATCCTATTTATACCATGTTCACTCATGTTGTTGCACTGCTTTCACAAGTGTTTTCCCTGGTTTCATGTCTCTTGTCTTTATTGGCTGTTCTGTGGATTACTCTTTTTACCTCTGACCCCTGCCTGTTTTGTTTGTTTGTTTGGACTGCCTACTGGTGTTTTGACCTACATGTAATTATTAGTTGTTAATATTAGTGTGTGTGTGTGTGTGTGTGTGTGTGTCTTTTCCTTTCAGGTAGCAGGATCTGGTACACAAGACTGGAAGGTCAAGAGGTCAACCTGTCCGGCATGGATGCCATAATGAGGTCAAGGATGAAGTATAGATGTGTTAATGTATAATATTTTATAATATTTATTTGATTAATTATCTGAGTGTCCGGAGTGTTTGTGAGCAAGCTATTTATCCCGGACTATTTTATGAGAGGCTGTTTTATCCAGGGTCTGGGTTAGGGTTCGGGCCTGTTTGAGGCTGGTCATTCCAGTGATAGAGTGTTGAAATGGTTAGGTTTAGGAGCTGAGATGGCTTTATGTGTCCTGTGTTGGGTTAGAGTTATTTTGAAATATAGATAGATAGATAGATAGATAGATAGATAGATAGATAGATAGATAGATAGATAGATAGATAGATAGATAGATAGATAGATAGATGTGTGTGTGTTTCATTATATTGTTGTTGTGGATATTTTTTGTACTTTAATAAACATATGTTCAATGAGTTTGCTTTAGTCAGTAGTCATTATTTTACCAGTTTGATATTAAGAATTTATTTCTGAGCTAAGATGTGATACAATGTAATCACACATGATCAAAGCATTATTATGAAACCGTGTTATTTTAGATATTAAAATGTCCATTTATAAAATAGCATATGCAGTAACATGAAAATGTATTAACTTAAAATGCAATCTTTTTTTTCTAAAATCACTCATGAGATGAATATATATATATATATATATATATGAGAGAGAGAGATTTAATCTGTTACTTGTTACATTTTCAGGTCAAAGGTCACAGAACAGTCTGAGCTGGGGTTATGTATTGCATAGTGCTGTCCACCAGAGGGCTCGGTTGAGTTGGTGGTTAGTTTAGGGTTAGATGCAGTTATTTAACACTGGGATGAATAAATCAAAAATGCTCTTCAAGACAGAATATAAATTAAAAATGCAAAACATTTTTTTGAATCAGCCTTGGCCTTTCACGCAGAGCTCACATGTGTAAGTGAATTTTCTATGGTTAGGGTTAGGGTTAGATTTACATCAAGAGGGCGTGGTTTCACTGTACTCGACTAACGGACCTGTCAGAGTGCATCGGAATTCTGTCAGAATTGTCCCAATCTAAAAACATGGAAGCCACAGGAGAATCAGGTGAAATAAAATTAAAACTTTTTATTTTGACATTTATAAAATATAACTTTTTGTCTGTTATTATAGTTTTGCATTACTAATACACTTTTACTGACTAAAAGAAACTTCAAAGGATTTAATAATATTTATTTATTTATAGTTCACGCTCGCGGGCGCATGTTTTCACTGCGTGCTATAGTCTATCGAAAACTGTTTATAACGCCAGCAATATTCAAGATAAGGGGAAAATCATTTCCTTTTAATATTCACATAATTGTAATACAGTTAACTAATCGTTTGAATGAATGAATGGTTCACAGCCGTTTGAATGAATCGGTTGAAACTAAATGACGCTCATTCATAGTGGCTTGCTGTCACCTAGCTTCTGTTTTAATTCCACAATTAAATAATCTTTTAATTTTTTTAATAATTTCAATATATCAATATTCAGCGTTTTATGTTTAAAACATTTATCAAATGCATTTGCGAGCTGCATTAAACTGTCTGTGTAAATGCTCCAAAATGCCACTTCAGGTGAAGTTTCTGTGTTTCATCTTCTTTGCAAAGATTCTTTATATATATATATATATATATATATATATATATATATATATATATAGATCGCATTTGATAAGAAATTAATTCCTGAGAGTTAATTATCCTAATTTAATTTATTGTGTGTGCGTGTGTGTGAGTGGGCATGTTCAACATTGTGTAAAAACAACTTTATAGAGAGATCAGTGATCAGAATCAAAAATCCACTAATAACTTAATTGAACGTTTAACCATTATATGGGGCAAACATAAGCTACATAAGTCTTTAACAGCAGAGACACTAACCAATTAGAAATCATAAGGACAATGCCGATCTGCAACACTATGTTTTATCTGAATATCTGAATGTTTTATTCTAAATCAAATAAATATTCCTGTGTATTTTTGTGTTTGCCTAGACATCATCATGATCTATGAAGACGAGGAAATCCCCCATCCTGTGAGTATATGCATACAAATTGTTTGTGTGTATGGGGATAGTTTTAACACTTTTCAAATCAGAAAAGGGCCATGGTGATTAAATATTCCCGTCTCCTGCTAAGCTTACAGGAGAAGTGGCACCCTAACCCAAACTAGATTTTACTACCCAACAAATTATTTTCGGGAAACAAATTACAATTTGTATTTTTTTCGTCTGGCATTCATTGTATAGAGACAATTATTTGACTTGCATTAGTTGGAGCCGTTTACCCAATTTAATTTTAATCCATTCATGCTAGCTCCGAACTTGTGTGTCAAAACCGTTATCTATGTTATGGCTCCTTGGGATGGGGATAGTTGTAACAGTTTATTAAAATG
Organism: Semotilus atromaculatus; assembly: GCA_031834385.1. NCBI lineage: Eukaryota > Metazoa > Chordata > Actinopteri > Cypriniformes > Leuciscidae > Semotilus > Semotilus atromaculatus. The sequence goes on along the minus strand of JAULUF010000109.1, from coordinate 500,097 downwards.
GTACAGCTAACAAGTCCTGTGAGTCCAGGTCTATCCGCTCTAATCCTCTGAGGCAAAGTCACACAATTTTTTTCTTTTCTTTTTCTTTCTTTCTTGAACTTTGAGGGATTTATTCATTAAACATGTTTCTGTCATAGTTTATCCACCTCAATTGAGTGCATACAGTTTTTTTTTTTTTTTTTTTGCACAATTCTTTGAATTTCAAAATCCCTAAAATCCGCATGTCTCTGTTTTTCAGGCGAAGACGTCGGAGGGTGAGCTGCCATCTGAAAATGTGCAGGACGACGTCGATGATGACGGAGAAGATGTCCTCAGCATGGATATGGAGCTGTGCTTAAGGCTCAACACTATGAGGGACTTTTTCCTCCAGCAGCTGAAGGCCATAAGAGACTCGCTGTTTTCTTCTCAGACCAAGGTGCAGGAGGATTTAAAAGCCTTCAAGGAGTCCATCTTGACGGAGGATCTGAATTTCTACACAGAGAGGCTAGAGGCACATGTCAAATCTGACCTCCAGCTGCTGGAGGAAACCTTTAATTCTGCTAAACATGGTGTTGAAGAAATGGTGAAGGCCATGGGGGAATCTGTGTCCAAGAGGATGGACTCTGTGGAGAGGATACTCGACACGCTGGCTTCGAGGATCACTGCTATGGAAGTGCAGGTCTGCGGTACGGTGGCTTCTTCTACTTTTGAGGCGAGCACATGCGCTAACGACACGCCGTTCTTATGACCTTTTGAGCAGAGCTGAAGCACTTTCATCCACCCAGGTGTCAGATGTGGGGCAAGAATCGGAGACCTTCCTGGACCTGCAGAGTGCGGCCTCTTCATCTCCGATCCCCTCTGGTCAGCGAGCTGTGTTGACCACAACGGGGTCCGTCGAATCCTCCCCTTACCAGAACTCAGAACCAGCTGAAGCACTTTCATACATACAGTTTCCAGATGTGGGACAAGGCTTGGATACCTTCCTGGACCTGCAGAGTGCGGCCTCTTCATCTCTGATCAGCCCTAGTGATCGTGCTGTGTTGACCGCGACAATTTCCATTGAATCCGTCCCTTACCAGAACTCCGAACCAGCTGAAGATCTTCCATCTATCCAGGTTGCAGATGGGGTGAGCGACATTGAGATCTCCGTGGACCTTCAGAGTCTGCCTCTTGCGCAAGCAGGTTCCTCAGGACTTCACAAGCGCAAGCTGGTCCAGTCCCTAGAAGATCTGGAACCCGAACTTGCTGGTGAGAGACACGGACTCTGGAGTCTTGGCTGGAGCCCTCAGGGGACCAAGGATCTTCAGGTGTACATCGGAGAGAGAATCAAGACCACTTTGAAGAGAAGGAGAAGAAGTGAGCTGGTTGTGGAGCAGGAGAAAAAAAAAATAAACCAAAGTTTCTAGTGTTCGAGCGTTAAAACCGTAACACTCTGACACTTTAGTACACTCCATTTTGCACACTAGTTAATTGTTCGATGTTCTTAAAATGCATATATTTGGACTGAAGTTTTTTTATACATGAGTAATATACTCCATTTTGCACACTAGTTAATTGTTTGTCATTATTGTTGACGTTAAGTTTTCTATTTTAATAAACATATGTTCAACAAGTTTGCATTTGTCAGTAATCATTATTTTACCCAGTTTGATATTAAAAATGTATTTCTGAGATAAGATAGGGATGAAATGGGATCAAAGTTGGATGTGTAAACTGTGAATACTTTGAATGTTTTTGTTCTTTGTGTGTATAAACATTGCTACAATCTACAATCTACATTGCTACAATCAATCAATATAGATTAATCTCTGTCTGTATTGTGGTAGCATAATGTCCTGCACAAAGCAGCACAACCACATCCAGCACCACGGAGAGTGCCATCCATCACAGCCAGTGATGTTCAGGACCAGGGATAGCTCCTCTTACACAGGTGTGCACGTTTCTCCTCTGACAGTGAGCCCCAGCCGCCGGCTCTTAAGTCAAATTAGCAGCCACATAAAGGTTCCAGAAATCATACAGGATCATTTAGTTAGGGGGTGCAAATTTGACCTTTGACCTCTGAACACATAGGCTGCATTCCAAACCGCATACTTAATGAGTAGGTACTTAATTTCAATAAGTACTTACTTAACGAGCGCTAAAAGAGTAGGTACTTTATAGCCAAATCTCGTTGAGTATGAATGCGATCCGGACATCATCGCCATGTTGACGTTATCACGTGACCTACGACGGGTTATCACAAGCACAACAACTGAAAAGATGAACGACACGTTTAATTCATCTATCTGTAAATATCTTGATATTGATGAAAGTTGCTCATTTTGTGGTATTGTTGAAAAACAGCTGCCCATTTTATTTTGTGAATACATTTAGGGTTGATTTAAGCAGTTTTATCCTTATAACGATATTTTTTTTTATTAAGAAACCCCAAAATCGTCATCTCTTGAATATGTTGTTAATTTCTTTATTTTCCTTTTTTTTATTATGAAGAACTATTTAAAGATATTTAGCCTTGTTATTGTTTTTTTTCTGTGTATAAATATCATATTATGATGTACACAAACCAAGGATCTTTATGTTTTCTGTTTTGTCATTATGATTGTTCATTGTTAGATACAACTATGGTATCTTTCCATGATCTTGTATGTAATAAGTTTATAAGTTTAAATTATATGAGCGACAGGTGCACTAACACTTCATAACATCAGTAACTCAATACAACCTCAAACAGTTTTCCTCTGTGTTTGTAATGTCTGCACAAGGGAGACGTGCGGCTGCTCGAAGATCTCTCCTTTGGAGGAAACTGTTGATTTTATACTTTATATAAGTATCGCTCCTTAAAAATTAATATTACCTCAGAATGAATTGCATTGCAAATGCTGACCAATACTTAATGTATAAATACTTATATTACTTTTTTATATATTAAAAATGATGTATTACTTTTTTATATCCTAAAAATGATATAATTTAATAAAACAAGCAAAATATAATTTGTTTTGTCATATGATAGTTATACATGAATAGCTACACACTGTAAATGCAGTGAAACATCTCAATTGTCAGTCAAGCAATGACTTAATGCATACATTAGGCTAAATAATTATATTTTATTTATGGACAACAATAAGAAACATGAATAAATGAGTAAAAGAACAAATAAAAGTAACCATCACAATAAACAAATGCATATACAAGACAACAACGCATGAAACAAAGCTTTATTCAGACTACAAGCATGTATTTACAGGCGGTGAACCGCACATCATAACATCTCAACACAGCGGATCCCATTCTGGGCTTTTTCCTGATGAAGTCACCAGAGCTGAGCCGTGCCTTCGTGCCGGGGTTGTGCCGAATTTCGACCCCCTGCTAAATTATTACCCCCCTCGTTGAAGTCAGTACCTGATTGCCTAATCCTAACCCCACCCCTAATCCTAACCCCTCCCCCACAACTAAACTAAACTAAACCTACCAATGCTAGAGGGGTAATAATTTGGCGGGGGTCGAAATTCGCCACAACACCGGAGCTTGTTGCTGCACTTCACAATCTGCAGTAAGGGCAGATGGAGTGATGGAGGGACTCATAAGGGCAGATGGAGTGATGGAGGGACTCATAAGGGCCGGTGGAGTGATAGAGGGACTCATAAGGGCAGATGGAGTGATGGAGGGACTCATAAGGGCAGATGGAGGGATGGAGGGACTCATAAGGGCAGGTGGAGTGATGGAGGGACTCATAAGGGCAGATGGAGTGATGGAGGGACTCATAAGGGCAGGTGGAGGGATGGAGGGACTCATAAGGGCAGATGGAGTGATGGAGGGACTCATAAGGGCAGGTGGAGGGATGGAGGGACTCATAAGGGCAGGTGGAGGGATGGAGGGACTCATAAGGGAGGATGGAGTGATGGAGGGACTCATAAGGGCAGATGGAGTGATGGAGGGACTCATAAGGGCAGGTGGAGGGATGGAGGGGCAGTGAATTATCCTGCATAATAGCACACATTCATCACTCAGATGTCTTTTTCATGTTGTGATTTACTCATCTGCAATATACAATATTTTCCTTACAGATGTAAATATACATTTTAAATAAGCTTGTTTAAGATGTATATGGTTATGTAAATCCCCTTTAGAGACGTAACGTTGTGTGTGCTTACTGGAGCTCCCCTGTTAGTTAATAAAACATGTTTTTACAGCAAAATCACAACTATACTATACTATTCCTCCGCCCAGGCGAGCAACCACCAAGAAAAGGTGTTAACACCAATTCTCGCCCAGGACAACTGGAAGCTGCTAGGGACTGGAAGATGCTGGCTGATCTTGATCAACGGCTTATTTTTCCACCTGAGATTGCCACCACTAACCTATGACCAGACATTGTTTTGTGGTCTGGATCAGCACGCATTGTTCAACTGATAGAGTTAACAGTGCCATGGGAGGATGCCATGGGCGTCGGAACCATTGGATATGGGTGGGACAAGACCCACCCACTTTTCAAGACCAATGATATTGGACCTACTCTTTTATCGTCTCTAATTTATTCAGCGCATATGTCTGTTCGCGTTTCAGAGCGCCGTCAGTCAAATCCATTCCACTTGAGGAATGCCCTAATAAATTAAACTCCATTTCCGCTGAATCGCTACATTATATTTCTCAAAAATAAAAATAACTGCCCGTTTTACCCTTCCAGTCAAATATTGCGTTGCAAGCATCAGTAAGTAACCAGCTTTAAGTTATCATCGGGGTAATCCACGGATAGCTGTGCATTTAATACATGACGTGAACCAGTCACTTTAACAGTGAGAGTCTTAGGCTATTTGAAATGATGAAAGAAAACAAGAAAACATGTACAATTCTTTTTGATCTTCATGAGCTCTAGTATAAATGTTCATTGGCGTCGGAAGCAAAAAAAAAGTGGGTGGGTCCTCCCCTAAACATTTTTTTCCTGGAGTAAATGCCATTTCATGTAGGCCTATTCTGGTGCCTTTTAATTAAACAAGTAAACTGAACTCTGCTTCACGTCATGTATTAAATGCAGTTTACTTGTTTAATTAAAAGGCGCCAGAATAGGCCTACATGAAATGGCATTTACTCCAGGAAAAATATTTTTAGGGGAGGACCCACCCACTTTTTTTTTGCTTCCGACGCCAATGGAGGATGCTGTAGATGAGGCATATGAGAGGAAGAAACTGCGGTATGCTCATCTGGCCACTGAAGCAGAACAGCGAGGATGGAGAGTCCAGGTTTATCCAGTGGAAGTGGGTTGTCGAGGTTTTGTGGCACACTCTACAACCCGGTTCCTCAGAGACGTCGGATTCAGCGGCCAAGAGTTGCGTCGCACAGTAAAGAACTTATCTGAAGCAGCAGAAAGGAGCAGCAACTGGCTGTGGTTGAGACGGAAAGATTCTAGCTGGCTGTGTACAGGCCGCCACGCTACGGTTTCGTAGAATTCTTGAAAAACTTGAAGAGTTTATTTGTATAGGTTGTATAGTATTTACAGTCATTACGTTCCTGTGTATATTGCGTCAATGACGGGTGGTTGGGCAGATATTGTGTTTGCGGTAGGTGGTATGCCATACGGAACCGTTGCCACTGAAACTGCTTTAACGCACCAGTGGGGCTCGACAGCCTTAGTCATTAACATTTACATTACATTTATTCATTTAGCAGACGCTTTTATCCAAAGCGACTTACAAATGAGAACCATAGAAGCAGTTAAACTAACAGCAGGACAACAAAATGTAAGTGCTATAACCTTTCACAGTTTAATCCAACGTAGAACCCGTACAATTTTTTTATTTATTTTATTATTTTTTTTTTTATATAATAGAAAGGAAGAGAAAGTGTTAGTATTACTGGAACAAGTGCTGCCGAAAGAGATGCATCTTCAACCGTTTCTTAAAAATGACTACGGACTCAGCAGCTCTGGTTGAGTTGGGTAGGTCATTCCACCAGCAAGGAACAGTCATGGTAAAGGTCTGAGAAAGAGATCTTGTGCCTCTTTGACGTGGCACCACAAGACGACGTTCGCTTGCAGAGCGCAAATTTCTGGATGGGACATAAGTCTGAAGTAATGAGTTTAGGTAAAAGGGAGCAGAGCCAGTGGTTGTTCTGTGAATGGGGCAATTTGACTATCTTATTCTAAATGTCTTATGTGTTACGTGTGTGTGTGTGTGTGTGTGTGTGTGTGTGTGTGTGTGTGTTAATTGTTTGTGTTTACACTGTTTTGTTCTTTCTTTTTGAAGAGTGATCACTTTGATAAATGGACATAGACTGCCATATTGTGTACACTCACTGGTAATGCACTTTGCACCCATTCTACGTGTTTGTACTATACATCATGATGTGTAAATTTCTCAAATTCTACTTTGTGGATGTATATGGCTCTCTCTAGTTTGCAATAGTGTTCCTTCACTGCCAACTGTCTCTGTCTCACCTGAGTGTTTTCCCTAATAGGTGCATTCCCCAATAGGTGCATTCCCCTTTTCATTCAGTTGAATTCATCAGCTGGTTTTATAATAATATCCCCATTTCTTTGTAATTCTAGCAGAGTTTTTTTTTTTCTCCCCTCCCCTTGTTATGTTGTCTGGTGTTTTCAGGCCCCAATTTAGGTGCTTGCACGCATAATTGTCAGCTCCGATTGTTTTTGTGATTTGTTTAGTTCGTCTGGATAACGCTGGATGCTCCAGTTAAGGGAATCTGTTGTTTCTGGATTCTTTTCACGAGAAGGTCTACTAAAAGAATACTTGAATTTTTGTATGTTTTAACACTGTTTTGTTGTTTCTTTTTGAAGAGTGATCACCTTGATAAATGGACAAGGACTGCCATCTTGTGTTCACTCAAGGGTATACAACCTCATAATGTGTAAATTCTAGTTAGTCGGTTAGGGTTAGAATAAGATGGGATAAAATGTGATCACACATGATCAAAGCTTTATTATAAAACAGTGTGATTTTGGACATTTTAATATCTAAAATCACACTGTTTTATAATAAAGCTTTGATCATGTGTGATCACATTTTATCCCATTTATCAGATGCAGTAACATGAATATTTATTAATGTAAACGTAAGAGGTCAACCTGTCTGGCATCGATGCCATAATGAGGTCAAGGATGAAGTATAGATGTGGGGTAATGTATAATATTTTATAATATTTATTTATTTGATTGATTATCTGAGTGTTCGTGAGCGGGCTATTTGGCCTCGGACTATTTTATGAGAGGCTGTTTTGCCTGTTGTGAGGCCTAAACCTGTTTATACCATGTTCACTCATTCACTCACTGCAAAGTTTGAAAAAAGAGCTTTAAAGACATTTTTGTATGTAATTTTCATTCTTTTTTTTTCTTCTATCTATGGCTGGGTAAGGGTTAGGGTTCGGGTTAGGGTCGGTGTTTGTCTGAATCAGCCCTGCCCATTCACACAGAGCTCACATGTGGAAGTGAACTTCAAGGGTTAGAGATGCGAGAGGCATCTGAATTCTGTCAAGATTTTCCCAATCCAAAGACATGGAAGCCACAAGAGATTCAGGTAAAATACAATTAAAACGTTTTATTTTGACACTTTTATGGACTAAAAGATACTTGAAAGGATTTATAAAGCTTTATATTTATTTATTGAGAAATGTTTTAGTTATTAAAATTATAGTGTGAGGTAAATACTCTTTAATTTTGGCCTAGATGCTCTTTAGTTGTGTGCAGGAATCCTTCAAGGCTGGTTTACTGTTTGATTTGTCAGAAGCCCCAGACCAAAATTGAACCACATCTAAAAAATATGTGCTTACGGGATGCCGAGGATGGCTGTATCCAGGAAGAAGTCTCGAGGGCCAAGGAGTCACAAGAGAAGTGGACAAGAGAGGGGAGGATTATATTTTTTTCTGAGGTCAGGAAGTTGGTCAGGGAGGACCCGAGTACTTTCAGGCAAAGGGATTTCTCATCAAAGAAGAGCATGACAGGTAGGGAGGTCTGTTGTCGTTGTAACGAGGCATGCATAGTGAGTCATTTCAGTTACACTTTATATTAAAATGTTACGGTGTCATTGTCACAGTGTAATTATATATTTAAGTACTGAGTAATATTAAGTACATGGACTTACTATAGAGTTGGGCTAGGGTTAGGTTTGGATTTGGGTTAGGTTGAGGGTTAGATTCATGAAACTAACTGTTAATACAATTGTAAGTACATGTGACAAAGACGCTGTAAAATAAAGTGTTACTGTCATATCTGATGGGTGTAATAGACTGTACAAGGGTGTGTTAGTCATAGTAATGGTCCCTTCGTTTCCTAGCGCTGCCACAGTCTGAAATTCTGGCTCTCGCAGAGGAGGAAATGGGTGAGGTGTCCAACAGTCTCTGCCAAGATAAACGGGTCCCTCCAAAGACCAAGACAGACTTCCGGAGCTTCTGTGTCGCCACAATGATGTGGGTCCATCACCTGGGTCCTCTTTAAGTATTAAAGAGTTCAAGGTGAGCTAACTGCTGACATATTTTAGATGTGTTCAAACACCGATATATTAGGTCTCGTGAAATGGAGGACTAAGTTTGCATTACATTGGAACCTTACCATCCTTGTCTGAATGTTTGCACTAGGTCCAGGAATGGAACGACAGGGTGACAGAGGGAGATGTAGTCATTGTAAAACTGTCCAAATTCATTTGGGTAGGTTTTAGTGCAGATGCGTGGAGGGGCACAAACACGATATCCCAACGTCTGTATGGACATTGGAGAGACACTCGGCGTCACGGTGGACAGAGAAAAAATGATTTGGCTCTACAACATCACGACACACAATGATTGAGGCCTTCTGAACCAACTCAAAGCCTATATGGGCTCAAGAGAAAATTTCCCAGAGCTTTTCCACATCATCCCCACTCAAAATGATGGCAGCTGTACTAATTTTTACGGTATTGTGTCATTCTGGTACTAGTGTGTGTGTGTGTGTGTGTGTGTGTGTTTGTTTGAATTGTTTTCTGTGTTTCCACTGTTCTGTTTCTTTTTGAAGAGTGATCACTTTGATAAATGGACAAGGTGGTCTGGGTTAGGGTTAGGTTAGGGATTAGAGATGAATACCACAATCATACAGTGTCTCCGTTCGGTAGGGATTAGACATGAATGTGTGTGTGTGTGTGTGTGTGTGTGTTTGTGTGTGTGTGTGTGTGTGTGTGTGTGTGTTTGTGTGTGTGTGTTTGTGTGTGTGTCTCATTATATTGCTGTTGTGGATAATTTTTGTATTTTAATAAACATATGTTCAATTTGTTGGCTTTTGTCAGTACTCGTTTTTTTTACTACTCTGATATTAAGAAATTATTTCTGAGCTAAAATTCAAGGTAGCATTTATTGTCTCCCTTAGGAGAAATTTTATTTGTTATTTTAGATATTAAAAGTGTCCATTTATAAAATTATATATGCAGTAACATGAAAAAAATGTAAATGTAATATTTATTTATAAAAGCAATCACGAGATGAGGAGATTCAGATAGAAAGAGATTGATTCTGTTACTTGTTACATATTCAGGTCAAGGGTCAAAGAACAGTCTGAGTTAAATCATCCTTCATAGTGTGCTTTTCTGCTAAAAGTGGGAAGTCATAGCAGTTTGAAACACATGTAATTTAAACAGTTGTCCATAAGGTGGCAGCTCTGTTTATTTATGTAGTGTAGAGACAGGGTTGTCCACTAGAGGGCTAAGTCATTTGAGTATGGGGTTCGTTTGGCTGTATGTTTGGGGCCAGACAGGATTAAAGATGAAAACCACAATCATTCAATACATTTTCTGTCCACCAGGAGGCTCTGTGGAGTAGAAAACAGAATGGAAACACACAGAAACACACTTAGCAGTATTGCTCAAAAAGGAAATACTTTTTTAGAAAGATATAAATTAATTACTGAAAACCAATATGGCTTTAGAGAAAAAAGATCAACAGCCTTGGCATTAATTGAACTCATAGAAAAAATTACATCTGCAACTGAGAATAAGCAATACACAGTGGGGGTCTTCATCGACTTAAGCAAAGCATTCGATACCATAAATCACAGTTTGCTTATTGTCAAAATCATTCAATTGTGGCATTAGGGGTCCAGCTCATCAATGGCTCAAAAGTTATCTTAGTAATCGACAGCGGTTTGTTCAAATCAATGGTCAAAAATCCGAGTTAAAAGACATAATATGTGGAGTTCCACAAGGGTCCGTTTTAGGTCCATTACTTTTTATTTTGTTTATTAATGACCTCTGTGAAGTGTCTAAAGTATGACAGTTTTTGATGTTTGCCGATGATACTAATATTTTTTACTCTGGAAATAATGTGTCAGAAATTACAGAAAATATAAATTCAGAAATGGTAAAAATTAAGGAATGGTTTTAAACAAATTATGTTTAAATTGGGAGAAAACAAAATACATGATCTTTGGTAATCGTAAAAAGAATGAAAATGTAAGAATAGTAATTGAAGGAACTGATATTGAAAGAGTTAATGAGATAAAATTCTTAGGTGTTATTTTGGATGATAAATTGAATTGGAAAGCTCACATAGTTTAAGAGTAAAGTTTGTAAAAGTATTGGGGTCTTGTATAAAGTTAAGGATGTTTTAGACTATTCTTCGTTGCATATGCTGTACAATTCCCTAATACTTCCATACTTTGGTTACTGCACAGAGGTCTGGGGTAATACACACCCTAGTAACACAAAACCTCTGTTTTTGTTACAGAAAAAAGCATTAAGGATAATCAACAAGACAGGCTACAGAGAACACACCAACAGTTTATTTGTAAATTCTGGACTTCTAAAATTTAAAGATTTGGTTGATTTGAAGATTTTGATTTGTATGTGGAAAGCAAAGCAGAGAGTTCTGCCTATGGATTTACAAAATTGATTTGCTCTCGTATCAGAGGAAGATAGCCATAGAAGGCAATATCATTTCAAAACTTCTTTTGCACATACTACACAAAAACAGATGTGTTTGACTATTTACGGAGTTAAACTGTGGAACACCTTGGACTACGAACTGGAGTGTTGCAAAAGTGTGTGTAAATTTAAGAATTTGTACAAGAAAAAAATACAGGAATGTTACAAGGAAAATGATGATAATTAAGTGTATAGATCGGTATTACTGAAAATGTTTGGTGATTGAGGTGAGGATTGGGGTTGATCCATTCATAAAGTGTGCACAAACAGGTATTACAAGATTTTTTCTTCCTCCTGTTCCCTTTTTTTCGTTCATGGAAATGAAATAATATGTTGTAAAACGGCATGAACGAATAAATAAATAAATAATAGGGAATGTGAAGGTGACGTCACGCCGCGTTGCATTATGGGTCCGCCGCCATATTTACAGGATCGCGCCCTATCCCGCTGTATTTGAATTCGTGTGTTGGAGGCTGTGTTTGGATTTTCTGTCGAGATTTTAATAAACGTCGATATGGTTGTTCAGTTCAACTGAGGGAGGAAACTGAACAACGGAATACGTTTTTTCACACAAACACACACGCACGCACACGCACGCACGCACACGCACACACACAAATAAGCACACACATATTATGGCGCTCGCTATGGCGCTCGCTTTGTGTCATTTCTTTCCTAACCAAGCTTAAAGACGTGTTAACGTGCGTGTGACATGCGTGTGGAGAACGTCTGCACGTCTTAACGTCTGCACGTCTTAAACGTCTTAACGTCTGTACGTCTTAAACGTGTTCACGTCTGCACGTCTTAAACGTCTGCACGTCTTAAACGTCTTAACGTCTGCACATCTTAACGTCTGCACATCTTAACGTCTGCACGTCTTAAACGTCTTAACGTCTGCACGTCTTAACGTCTGGGGCTATCTATTTTTCTTTATTTTCCCTCACGTCTATTTTTCCTTATTTTATCATACATTTACTGTTATAGACACTATCATAGATAATCTTATTTTGGCACAGTTTATAGGACTACATTTGATCAACTTATTTCTATAATTCTGAATCTGTTAATGTACCATACATTTGGTATCCCAATGAAAGGTATAACTTTTTAAATAGAAGTCAATTGTCTTGTATTTTGATTATAAAATAAACATGAAGACAAAAAGTTGAGAAAAAATACCAAGTAAAACACATTTGTTAAAAAATAAAATCATTCTATGAACTTCTAGCAAGCTCATTTAAACCGATTTGTAAATGTCGAAATGAAAAGCTAATTTAAACCGAGTTGTAAATGTCGAAATGAAAAGAGCATAAACAGATACGAAACTACTAAATATAAATATAAAACCGCCAGTAGATGGCGTTAAGGCACTGCTCTATTGACATCACTGGTTAATGTTCAACCTATTCTTTCAAAAACACAAATATATATTTAATACCCACACAGCTACTTCTTTTAGGCAGTTGTTCTGCTGTGGTGCTGTTTGGAACTATATGTTCATTGTATTAACATATTGTTTATTTACAGGAATTTTGGTTTTCTAATGATTCTTTTTTAAAAAGCTAAAAACTGCTCATTACAGAAAAATTTAAACAAATATTTACAAATGTGTGTTTTACTTGGTATTTTTCTCAACTTTTTGTCTCAATTGGCAGTTAATTTTCATTATATTTAAACTGTTACCCAGAAGTTCATCATTATGTGAATTTAAAGTGACTGCATTACAAATAGAAATAGCCTATAGGTAGCCTACATGTATGTGCCGTTGTTGGTTCCCATGACATGCTATTTTAATGTTTTAATTACAGCAATAATTTTTTGTCTATGAATTTTGCATTCCACTAATTAATGGGAATGTAAAGCTTTAAATCAACCAGTTTTCTGAAATAGCTCAGAGGTGCATCTCATGAAGCTTCATTTGGCAAGCATATATAGATAGACAGAGCACAAGTCATACACATTCAGATAATGGAAGAACAACCAGGTCAACAGCCGGCAAGAAGAGGAGTAAAGATGTGTGGGTATGGAGGCAAAACAGTGAAGAGGTCAAGATTGTGGACATGTTTCTAATGAAATAACGGTCACTATTGCAGACAATGTTGGAGAACAACAGCGCGTTTCCATTACCCTTCAAATTGCGCAAATTGAAATTGCGAATTAAAAATAGGCTACGCTCAATGGAAACACGTCAATTTCGCAAAAACTCCCATTTATCGCAAAAAAAGTTTTTACGCTCGCATGAGGTGGTTTTTCAGGCAATTCGAAAAAGGAATATTTCGCAAAACTGCAATGGAAAAAGTTTTTGCGCATTTACAGTCACGAATTTAGAAGGCGAGTGTGTCCGTGGCTACTTTGGCGTCCATTCGTTTTTCCTTTAACTTATCCGAAAAACATGTTTTCTTCTTTATTAGTTTTTAGACTGGATCGATCGGTTTAACAAATCGTGCCCACGGATTAATAAACTGTACGATATCCTAATCCGCCCTCTCAGATTTGTAAATAGGATATCAGTTCTTTGTAATTTCTTGAACTTTCTTGAGCAAAAAAAAGACTTCACATACAAAAAATAAATATAGTAGGCTAACACAAACTAATTTCCAAAACTGTAAAAGGTTATATAAAAATAAAACATTCATCAGTTATTTTATGATAGCCTAAGCATATTACTGTCGTAAGTGAACTCATTTATAGTTATAAACGCAAATAATAATAATTATCATTATTATTAGGCGGTTACATTTATTAGGCTACATATTTAGAAGACGCTTTTATCAAAAAATAATAATACAGGGCTAAGATTATCACAAATAAACAAGTTTTTGACGCATAAAGGGTTTGAGCGGAGTGCGCACTGCATGAAATGGAGGCGCCGGCGCGAACACTTGCATTTTCCTATCAACAGTGGAAACAACTTAAAATAATCTATCATTTCTGGTCATACAGAAAATAATAAAACATAATCCGCAACTACTTTTATTTGTGTAAACTCACAATAACAAGAAAACGTTCTTCTTTCAGGAGCGCTTTCATGATCTCCGTGAACTGAAACAAAATATAGCCGATGTAGGCTAAAGCTTGAAATGTCCACTTTTAAACGAACAAATTCAAATCAAAAGCAATTAATAGGCCTAAAAAAATATCATCGGGTTCTAATTGGCCTTAGAAAACCAGTAAAATTGAATTTTACTCCATATTAATTTGTACATATTTTAAATGTTTAATAAAGGGACAAAAAGTCATAAACAAAAATCTGAAAATTCATCTAGAGCCTATTTATTTTTTAATATGATTAAAAAAGGAAAAACGAATGGACGCAAAAGTACACGGACCGTTGGGACAGAATACGAGACAGAGTTCTTTATTAAATTCATTAAAAGAATGACAGGAATACTGGATTCTAAACCTCAAAGAAATGCCACAATCAAGACCTTGAAATAGAAATGAGTGAGAAACACCAGGTCCTCACATGTGCCGCTCACAATGCTTGGATAACACGCCCCGTCTCCTTCAAGTAATAATAATAATAATAATAATGTCCAGTGCGGTGGCTCTGATATAGGCTATAAACCTACCAACGTCCGTTACCATAATTTTTGTAATGACTTATCGCGAGAGGAAAAAAGGACGTTTTAGTCGCATAACATCGTCATTTCGCAATAGTTTTTTTTATCGATATTTAGAAAATATCGCAAAAGTTTTGCGCAAATCTGTAATGGAAACGCCATTCAAACGTTTGTGGACAGAACAGGTATGTAATCAGACATTGTTTTTCTGTACTGTAATACTAGCCTACTTACTGTATTACAGTTGTCCACTTTCATTTTACATTATACACTAAATATAGCCTACTTTATAGAGACAATGTAGCTAACACAAACACACACGTGTGTATATATGTATATGGGTTAGTATGTATGTATGTCATTGTGATATAAAGAAAAAGACAAGACTAAATCGTATAACCATAGTTTATGACTAGGCTACATTTAATAGAGTGCAAAACTTTTGTGTAGCTCTATTATATATTCAATTGAAAAATATTTAACATAAATGTAGCCTACTGATTATTACTTATTCAGAATAAGAATAGCAGTAGCCTAATCCAAACAATCACAAGTAGGCTAACTAATTTTAGCTTAAAATCCAATAAGCTCTAAAAGGGTTTCTGAATGGAACAATTAATGCTAAATGCAGCATCTATGAGTGAACTTGAGGCATGCAGA